>JAWZYV010014290.1:0-222520 GCA_038373885.1 Cheiracanthium punctorium
CAATCGTAGCTATTTGTTTATTTACCAGAAGAAAGATTTCATGTAACTGACTATAACATTTAGTAGAGCTAATCTCACTCTTCCTGGAGATTCCTCCATAATTTAGAATTTCGTAGAAGGAACTCTTGAATATTATCACCCCTCTGTCCAAGAATGTCATCGCAGCTCGAAGATTTATCATTCGATTCCACCCTAACCTAAAAATTTCACGTGCAATAGACATATATTTTAAAAAAATGCTTCATGTGAACATAAGTATGAATTTGTGTGCGAGTTTGAGCTCTTAGGTGGTTTGTGCAAATTAAATACTTATGACTTGCTTAAGCTACTGCAAAAAGTCTTACAATATAATTCGATATCTTGTTCTGTTTTATTTTTAAGAATTAAACCGAACTTTGTCATGGTGATAAGATGGTACTCTACTAATAGCCACTATATGCATCGTAGCAGGAAAAAGAGTTTAAATTGTAGGTGTTAAAATCCATCCCAACAATGTATCATATAAAAGTAATACTAAGAGATTGCTGAGCTTCTCAAAATTTTATCATAGAAATCTCCTCATTTTGAATATAGTGAAAATGAAGATATTTTTCTGTCAATATTAATTTACGAAAAGCCTGTTTTTCCTTTATAGATATTATTAATCAAACTCCTTAAAATAACAAATAAAGGTAACTGAAGTTTAAATAATGTCAATAAATAATGAGAATAATAAATAAGATTTACGTAATCTACCTTCTAAATTATTTTAAAATATTTATCAAAATTTAAAAGCTATTCTAATAAATTTACATTTTTCAGACATGAGAAGCTTGATTAAATAATTACCTTTTTCCCTTTGAATATCCACTAAATACAATTCCAGCTTTACTTTCCAGTAGTATATTTCAGATACAAAGTGTTGAGAGCAGTTTTATGAGCACATCCACTTTTCTTCGCTACGACAAATAAAATAAATATGTGACCGTGAATTGCTTGCAATTTATAGTAGCACGACATTTATGACTTAAGACCTTTTTGATATCAACTTCAACGCCAGGTCACACCCCAGTACCTCGGTGATCTTAAGGTCATGTACCCAATCACTCCAATGACAGAAAATGCCATAAATTATTCCAAAACTTTCCCGAGTTAGACATGAAATCTCAGTTCGATGACTTTGTGGGAGGAAGATAACCAAATGCTTGAGGAAAGAGTAGAAATTGTTGAAGATGCTCACATGAGATCTCTTCTTTAAAATACATTTCGTTATTTCCTTTAATGTGTGATTGAAATTTCTTGAACTAAAACTCCTCCCAAGTACATCAGTGGGAAAAGCTGAAATTTTTGAGGGGCTTTATACTTTTTCACTGATCGCATAGCAATCGTTTCGAATGACATTTCAAAAGAGTCGTACACATTATAATGCTTTTCTTTTCCAAGCAGTTTAAAATAAGGTGCTTTCGACTTTTGCGAAATTGCGATTTTCGAAGTTAACTCTCAGCTTGTGAATATCTGTTTGATACTAGCTTTCAACTCTAAATTAACTTTATATTGTCTTTGTCACAAAAACAAAGTTGCTTGTGGCCAGTGACGTAGGTTTCCTTCAAGGGGTAAGGACGGTTCTGGACACAATATTAAAAGACGTAATCTTTATTTTAAATGTTAAAAATGCAGGGAATTTAGGTTAAGAACTTTTCAACAAAAGGAGGTTGACCTCCCCTCATTGCTTCCGATAGTGTTTTTGGCCAATTGTTCCAGATGTGCATTGCACTAGCTGCGTTGAGGAATCAAGCAATGGATCTGGACAGCATCTTAACTAGGTGTTTTAAAGATCTGATCTTATGTTGCTGTTGTTCTAAGGTTAAAAAAAATAATATTTCATTCCAATAGTTCATTTAGAAGTCAGAAGAAAACCCGAGCTCCTAACTAAATAATCTGCTTGGAAGATATCCAATTCTCTGAAAAATTAAATCTTATTGATAAAGAATGATTTCTGTTCGAATCTACTAAAATTGTCCTGATTGTCTAAATTTTTAATTGCTTTATTAATTTAATAGCTGAAGTACCCGTCGTTGACGGGTTAGTACTGAATGCAAATTTCCAAAAAGCAAGAAATTTCGTCAGCATTGTATGAGTACACAGAATGGATGTAGTATGTTGCCAAAGTAAAGAAAGCGAAGTTATAATTTTTATGTATTGTTAAAATATTACAGGTTAGAGAGTCACTAAGTCATATCATTTCATTCGCTTTAGTCGTAATTATGGGATGCGCGTACGAATATTGACGCATATTGAAATAATTTTCGCAAAATCTCAAAATCTGATCAACATTTTTGAAAAATTGGAAGCCTGGAATTTAAGTTAAGTGAAAACCTATCATGTCACCAAATTTCGTTTCATTCCCTTCAGTCTTTATTTCGTGATAATGGAACAAAAATTTCAGCATTTTAAAACGATTTTCACAAAATCTCAAAATGTAATCAAAATATTTTAAAAATTCTCAACGCCTAAAAATTAAGATTAGCTGCTACCTATCATATCTCCAAATTTCGTATTAGTCGTTATTACGCGATGCTTCAAGAAATATAACCGCATTTTGGGAGAATTTTCACAAAATCTCAAAATCTAATAAAAAAGTTTAAATAATTGGACACCTATACTTTATGTTGAGCAACAACCTATCATGTGACCAAATTTCATATCATTCGCTTTAGTAGTTATTATGTAATGCGTGAACAAAAATTCACTCAGTTTGAAACGATTTTCACAAAATCCCAAAATGTGATCGATTTTTTTTTTTAGATGCTTATAGTTTAAGGTGACCACCTATCATTTCACCAAATACCATTTTTTCACCTTTGCAGTTATTACGTGATGTGCGAACACAAATTTACGCAGTTTGAAACAATTTTCGCAAAATCTCAAAATCTAATCAAGATTTTTAAAAAAATCGGCGACAATGTGTTAAGTTGAGTGACCACCTATCATGATACCAAATTTTATTTCATTCACTTCAGCCATTTTTACGTGATGCTCGAACACAATTTTAAGGAGTTTGGAACGATTTTCGCAAAATCTGAAAATCTAATCAAGATTTTTTAAAAAATACGCTGCCTAATGTTTAAGTTGAGTGACCACGGATGATGATACCCAATTTCATTTCAATCGCTTCAGTAGTTTTTACGTGATGCTCGAACACGAATTTACGCAGTTTGAAACGATTTTCGCAAAATCTGAAAATCTAATCAAGATTTTTTTAAAAATTCGACGCCTATGTTTTAAGTTGAGTGACCACCTATCATGACACCCAATTTCATATCATTCGCTTCAGTCGTTTTTACGTGATGCTTAAACAAAAAAAGCGTCACGGACAAAATGACAGAATGACAGAACGACAGAATGACAGACAAACTTTTTTTTGAGGGTCGCATCGGATTCCCGGGTGCTTGAAACGGATAGAAATCGCAAAATTTTTGAAATCCAAGAAATGTACAGACAAAAGTCTAATTTTATTTATATAGATAAAATATGAATACATGTCCATGAAAATAATACATCTGTTCACTCAAGGTATATTGCTCCAGCAGGAATGGTCGAAATACATTAAATGAACAGCATTTACTGATGTACTTTATTAATATTCATTAAATCTTGTTGATTTCTTGAGAAAGTACTAATAGAGTATTAAACTTCTAACTTTTCAAGAAATTGTGAGAGTTAAAACATCATATCCAGGAGGAAGCCGTGTATTTTTCAAGTATAAAAGCTTCCGGAAATTTACACTAAAAGGGTTCTTAATTTTTAAAGGCATGAATGCAAGTATTTGTACATTGAAGATACCCAAACTCAAAGATTTTCAAATAGACTGAAATCCAAGTTTTAACTCACATCAAACAGGAAACGCATGATTCTGTTTAAAGTGAAATAGTGTTATATCAAAAACCATAAAGCGTATATGTTTCTAAGTGATAGCGTGTAGTGTAAATGTTGACTGTTTCTTTCGAAAGAATTAAGCATTCATTTTTAATAAGCTCGATAATTAAATCGAATAAATTTAAACTCTTGCACATTAGCTCTATAAAAAGTCGATAAGACAGTATGAACCCATGTTCTGGGCCAAGTATACACCTAAACGTGGATGCGATATAAATTACATATTAAACTTCTTAACTTATGTATTAAATTCCGATCTTCTGTTTCAAAGAGCATGAAAAATAGATGCAAATTTCGAAATTATCATTGTAAAGCGAGATATTTCTAACTCTTTAACGCGCAATGTTCTCGTTCTGGGAACGCCTAACTCTGACGTTTTGACTGTTGCCAGTCACGAAGACTAGATTGGATTTTTATAAAAATAGTTGCGGGTTACATAGCTCCACGAGAATCCTTTACTTTTTAGCACGTCCTTTCCCGTAACAAAAATGGTCCCGATTCTTTTTAACAGCACTGACATCTGCTGAAAAATGGAAGAACGCGAGAACAGCCGGATAGATTGTCCCATGCTGAAAACAGGGCAGCCGTTGCCATCGCTCGACTTAACGACCAGCAAGAGGGCGGACGATCGAAACGTTCATCGCGTGCCACAGATCTAGAGACCCTTTATGACGACAGCTGGCTGTGCCGGAACAGCCAGCTGTCGTCAAAAAAAAAAGGGTCTCTGGGTCTGTGGCACGCGATGAACGTTTCGATTCGATTGTCTGCCCTCTTACTGGTCGTTAAGCCGAGCGATGGCAACGGCTGCCCTTTTTTCAGCATTGGGAAAGGGTTGCGCCTCAAAGGGTTAAAGAACAATTGTAACGCTCACTCCCTCTCTCTCTCTCTCTCTGAACACGGGCTAGTTAAAATTTATGTGAGTAGTTGTGCAGAACATTTCAGAATCTAAGAGCGCTTTTATTTTTATTTATTTGTTTATTTTTTACTTATCGTGACGCATCTTATATCCATTTTCTCCTTTTCACAGGTTTGTGGCATCGAAATCGACCGAAGTTCCCTGAAGCCGAAAGATGGGAAATATCAGAAAAACATCACGCTAACCGGGAGGCATTTTTATTTATTTATTTATTTTTTTTTCCTTGTGAAACGATTCCTATTTCGAGTAAAAAGGTGATACGCGTGACAAAACTTAACGACTGTTATGAAGATCTGCAGTAGAGACAAAAAATGGAACGCGACACTAAAAATATACGTTTTTATGTGGGAGTGTCCCCCCCCCCACCTCCTCAACCAACACTTACAGTAACTGACAAAGCGAAACTAACAGTGCTAAAAATCAGCGCTTGAAATGTAGGAAGATGATACGATAGAGTCAATCAGGTGTTCAACTATAATGGAGTGTATAAAAGCTGTGGTTTCGTGCTGAAAATATAAGTTAGATCATATTTCACGAAACTGCATTGCATTGTGTACAAGGCAAACCAGTACGAGGGGTATCTGCCTTGGGCCAGTGGCGGATTAATGCAAGTTTGTCGGTGGGGGCGGTTAGTTAGAAAATTGACATATAGATCCATTTTATGGAAGTAAAATAGGATCTCTTACATTAATTTCTTTTTTCTCGGGGCGGTCGCCCCCTCCGCACTCCCCTTTAATCTGCCCTCTCCTTGGGCGGAGGACTTTCTAAGGAATTCTAACGTTTATTCACCTTACATCGTTAAAGAACTGCAAAAAACTTCAAACCGTTGGATCGACAGCTTATCCATAGGCCAGAACCCTGGACCTTCACACATCAGCCATTTACCATGTTCCGCGGCCCAAATTTCACCCCCCCCCCAAAAAAAAATTATTGCTTTCTGTGCTTTGCCCTTTTTATTTAGTACTGATGGGCACTGCCTCTTTTTCTTTAGTACCGGTGAGCCTTGCATTTTATCTTTAGAAAAATTGGCTGTGCCTCTTTTTCAAGCATTTACTTATCAAATTGTAACGCTTTGAAAAAAAAAATAACGTTATTTTTGCAGGTTAAAAAAAAATTAATTCTGTTATAGTTTTTTAATATGCTGTAGGCCGTAAGTTTAATTTAATACGTTTTGTACTAAGTTGTTTAATGTTTGTACGACAGTTCTATATACAATACAAGGAGAAATACCTGTTGTAAATAAGGAAAACGCCCTTTAAAATAAACCATAATTGCTGTAAAGATAAAGAATTCTGCAGGATGTCGGTTTCATAAATCTCATCTGTCCCATTTTAAAATAAATGTCAACAGTAGCCAAATAGAATGAGATGCTGTGTGTTCTACACTATTTTTGAAGGATGTCAGTATTTTTTAAATTTCATAAAAAAGAAAGCTATCTTTAGGCCTGTTTTACTGTAGGGGCGGGAACTAAGGTACATTTATAATTTTTTAACAGTTTTAAAAACGAAGAGACTCGAAAATATTGAGAGTCCTTCTTTACAAACTGCAAGGTACACTCTTATAAACAAAGAATTTGCGCTTCAAATTAAATTTTCAGAAAAAAGTATTTAAATTTGGCCTAAGATGTCAAAATATTACAAAATGCCGAGTTCAATATTTTTTTCCCCCTGAATGTTTTCATCCTTGCGTATGAAGAAATATTCTGAATTATCTAGATATTCTGTCTTAGTTTGATTTATTTAAATTTTTTTTTAAGTTATACGATTTCTTAGAAGAACAGCCATTAGTGAAGACATTGTTTCTAACTTCTATCTGAAAATATTTCAGATTCACAGCTTTAATTATCTACATTGGTTTCTATGACACTTACTTGATCATTATGATAGTTCATTGATTTATTTCAATTTTTGTCATCATTTACATGTTCGGCAATTTCGTGAATACGGGTTAGAACTCCTTTAAAAAAGTCCACCGTCCAAGGCACCCCCATCCCATCGTGTAGGCTGGCTATAAACGCAAAAAAAAAAAAAAAAAAAAAAAAAAAAAACACATTTCGTTTCTCGGTGACAACCATGGACGTGCTTTGGTGACAACTCCTGGAATTTATTTTTGTCTCTAATGTGCTTGGTGCTGCTATCTAGTGAGGGTTTTGAGCAAATCGAAACATTTAACTTTTACTTGTTCTTCTCCCCCCCCCCCCCAAAAAAAAAAATCAAGTTACGTGAAGAACTCTAAAATATTTAAATTGTTCTTCAAGCATTTTGATAATTCAAAATTGGCTGGGACACTATTCATATTGGAAAGCGTACCTGGGATGCAATTAGAGGGGAATAAACGTTGCACCAAAGTCATGAGGGGGCGTCAAAATTAAATTTCGCCCCGGGTGATGTAAATTCTAGTTGAAGCACTGATTGTACCGAAATACTGGATACTAAACATTTTTTTTTTTTCCTATGCAGAATGTTTCACAACTCTTGTACGTTTACCTTTTCTGGGATAGTATAATAAAGCTCGTGAAGTGACGACACATTCTGAAATTTTTCCCGTGCATAACGCTATTAGATCCTCTATGGAACGGCTGTAACGTTGAAAGATTTCTTATAAGAACTGATTGATAAAATTTTAACAAATATTTAAATTCAAGGTGAATACCTATGGTATATTCGGTATCACTTGCAAGAAAATTAACTGAAATATTTTCTTTGGGCAGATATAATTTACCCATTCATTACATTTTCGATTTTAAAACCTTCTGGATTTCAAAACCTCTAGGTCTGACTATGATGAGTTTGATTAAAATGTTTGGATATTGATGAGTTTGATTAAAATGTCTGTAAAATAAATGACGCATACATGTCTTTTTAGAAATGTCTTTATTTTGGCATCTGCTTATCACACAAAAATATGTAAATGAAAGTATTTCTCTATGATCTGTGAAAAAGTTTACATTATTTTTAAAATATGCAGCAACAGCAACTAACTGAAACACATTTAGCACCAAATATAGAAAACATTCATGCATTAATCAAGTCTTTTACAAATTCTATTAAAAAGTCCTTTTCTTGAATCTATCTTACTTACGCTTCTGTATCACTGATATTTGCGTTTTGAAGAAATTGAAATTTTAATCAAATATCCTGTAAAATTTAAAAAACAAAATAGATTAACACTCCCAAAACTGAAAAACTAAAAATAAGATTTGTAATTATGAGTTGTACCTGCGTGTTTTCGCGGTAAATTGACCTGTGGACAAACTGTGGTAGGAAACTTAACGGCATTAAACATAGTCACAAAATTTGACTAACGCTTCATTTCCTTTCTTTAGACATCCTAGAGTGGTCTTCCGTTCAAAGTGCGAGGCCGGAAAACTTGCGAGATATCTCGCGAGAGATGAGAGACAAAACAAGTGAGTTTTCCGAGGCTGCTCGGGGAAAGGGGGGGGGGACAGATGTCGCAAGACTTTGGAACAGCTTTATAAACAAACTATTTAGGGATGGACGCGATGCGAGACAGAGATTTACAGCTTTTTTGCGAGACGAGACACACATTTTTAACATTACGATATAGGGATTTTGCGAGACGAGACAAAGCTTTTAGGCTATTTTGAGAGACGCGAGACGCTTATTTTTCGTCTCGCGTCCATCCCTAAAACTAATGGTGTTAACCATTCGAAAAAAGAATAATAAATACTGCTTATTTCCAAACTATTATTGAGAGAAAACCTATATTTCGTTCAACTTTCAGAGAAAAATTCTTACGGCTGTTCTACCTGAAAACGGAGGATTTCGGTTGATTTTCGACCAAGATAGGGAGTAAAACTTATAATCACATAACTTCGAGAATTTTCAGAATGTTTCCTCTAAAACTAGACTAAGAACTGACATTGCGATAAAATTTGAAAAGTTATTTAATTTTTTTAAAAATATTAATAAACTTGACACTTTTTCAGAGAAAACGCTATTTTCTCGAATTTCGACCAAGATTAAAAATAAATTTACGATGATATAATTATGAGAATTTTCAAAATGTTTCCTCAGAAACTAGATTGAGAACTGACATTGAGATAAATTTTGAAAAACAATTTAATTTTTTTTTTTTTAAATAGTGAAACTTGGCACTTTTTCAGAGGAAAACGTTTTTGATCGACTTTCACTTAAGATCAGAAATGAACTTATGATGCTAGAACTATGAAAATTTTTAGACTGTTTTTTCAGAAACCATACTGTGAACCGAAACAAATTTCAAATTTGAAGAAGTACTTCATTTTTTGAAAAAAAATAACGTCATTTTTTCGGAGAAGTCTGCTTTTTGGTTCACTTTCACTACAGATAAAAAATAAACTTACATTCCTAGAACAATGAAATTTTTCAGAATATTTCTTCGGGAACTGTACTGTGGACTACTGCAAATTTAAAATCTGAATAACCAGTCAGTTTTCATAAAAAGAAAGAAGGAAAAACATTGTTTTTTAAACTCAAATTCAAAATTGGCTGACGGAAAAATTTTCTTTCAAAAGTAACTTTGAAGTATAAATTTATAGATGTATTTAAGAATGTTTTGGGGCCAAAAATGTACTGCATTTTGCTTTTTACAAATTTTATAATTGAAACTCGTAATTGTTTATGACACCTAATGAACATGACTTCTGATCAAGATTTAAAATAAAATGACAGTAGAAAAGTTACTGAAAAATTTATAATGGTTCTTCTGAAACTACTTTACGATGCTTTATGAACATTAAGTTTATAGGAGCCATTTAATTTAAAAAATAAGTAAATAAATGAAGATGATATTTCAGACGGAAATTCAAAGAATTTCAGCAGTTTTACCGCGTTTCAATCCAATTTCATTTGAAAAAATCAACTCGCGCTGATCTCTAATACTTACTACAATATTTTACATCAAGGAAAGTCTATTTTATCGTTTCAATTTTAAAGTTATAATTATATTTCTAAAATTTTTCAGAGAAATTCTAAAAAATAAAGCTGACAATTGTGTCCATTACATGAATAAAGATGGCGCGACATGTATGCTTGGACCCCCAAATCACCCATATTTCATGCTTTTCCCCGAGTCCCCGATTCGACTTTCGCTTGTCAGGTTAAACAGCCTTAAGCACAAAAGATCGTTTTGAGAAATTTGAGACGCATTCCATTTGAGAAATATTGTAAAGTACTGCATGTTTAAGATTTCCTGCATGTTTTTAATTGTTACAGGTAGGCTGTTGATAAAAAAAGCATAGTACAGATGGGAAAAGACATAATAATCATCATAATTATCAGACATAATAAAGACATCTTGTAATATTTTTCGGGTCTAGTGTAATTCGAAAAATGTCCAAAAGCTGCATGATTTCTTTTAAAGAATTCAATAAAAAAAGAAATTAGAATGTCTTCCTCAGTCTGTACAAAGTACTTAATACAAATGGTTCACCTATAATAGAATGCGCAACATGCTGGTGCGGGGGGGGGGGAGTTTTTAACATGCAGATTTTTGCAATATCGTACAAAATGGATCACGTCTCGTGCCACATTTGTGCTTAGTTGTGATTGGCTTGTGATTTCAGAAAAAAAAAAAAAATGTGCTTAACTTTTTCCTGAAATCTTACGTGAATTAACTATTTGTGATCGGTTCCGTTTACAAACAGTTAACTCGCGTAAAATTTCAGAAAAAAAAAATTAAGCACAAACACTCCGCTCGTATCGAGAAGTATTCTGACTTTCTTCGATTGTGTAGTATAATTAATCAGGGTACCTACGCGTTATTTCATCGACTAGTTTTGCCAATGCTTTATTCTTCTGCCGACGGGACGATTAAGTAAGCCCGAATAAGAGAAAGCTATCACTCAAATCCAAATTTTTTTTAAACACTTCTATACAATAGACAGACGTTTACATTTTTGCATACATCGCCTTCTGTAAGAGACTTTTGGCCGCCAAAATGATGATCGCAAATTTGGCGAGGTCGATGGGATAGTACGTAAGTACTTTTTTTTAAAAGCTGTTTAATTGCCTTGTAACAAATGTAGCCCTTTTTTAACCCTTTAACGCTCAGTAATCCCGCTCTGGGAACACCCAACTCTGACGTTTTGACTGTTGCCAGTCACGAAGAATCGATTGGATTTCTATAAAAATAGTGGCGGGTGACCTAGCTCCACCGAGAATCCTTTACTTTTGAGCGCGTCATTTCCCGTCAAAAAAAAAAAGGGTCACGATTCTTTTTAACAGCACTGACATCTGCTGAAAAATGGAAGAATGCGAGAAAACAGCTGGATAGTTGCCCAATCCTGAAAAAAAAGGGCAGCCGTTGCCATCGCTCGACTTAACGACGAGCACCGGTGGACGATCGAAACGTTCATCGTGTGCTACAGACCTAGAGACCCCTTTTTTTTTACGACAGCTGGCTGTGCCATCGTTAAGTCGAGCGATGGCAACGGCTGCCCTTTTTTCAGCATTGGGAAAGGGTTGCGCCACAAAGGGTTAATGGAACAACCTTAAAGAGCACTTTCTGGTCTCGTAGAGGCCATATCTAGGACATTCATATACCCTTCCTCAAGAACGTCCTCACTCCCTTGCCACCAAGATAGACGATGTCGCTGGCGTCCCCTTTCTTACTGTTCGCGAAGTCCGTCCTGGGAAATAAGTAGGTGGGCTCGTTGACGGTGTCCCATCCGGACATCGGCTCGTCGTATTCGTCTGGATATTCCTCCTCCTCGTCCTCTTCCTCCTCCTCGTCCGGCCAGCCTCCCATGCTCGGACAGCACATCATGCCTCCGCCTTTCATGGGTGCGGGCCACCCGCTCATCATAGGAGCCGGCCATCCTGCCATCATCGGAGCCGGCCAGCCCTTCATCATCATCGGAGCCGGCCATCCTTTCATCATCGGAGCCGGCCATCCCGACATCATCGGAGCCGGCCATCCCTTGTCCATCGCCATGTCGCAGCCTGGAATGATATCAGACTCGTTACAGGAATGTCGCTAAAACAAAGCACTTATGGATTAATATAAAGGATGTATACATAATCTACAGCATAAAATTATTCAAAACTGTTCCTATTTTTCGGAAACTATAGGGTGCGTTTCTAAATGATCTGTCAGCGTTACTGCAGCTAATGGTCCTGTTGGAAATGTTGCCACACACAAATGTAAAAGCAATGCTAAACAGCTACAAATCCAAAATATTTTTAAAGCTTCTTTAAGTTACCTTCTATTTGTTTCATATTTAACTATCTTCATTTTCCAACTGCATGAGTTCTAGAAATTACTTCATTTTATTTATTTATTTATTTATTTTTACAGTTTAAAATAACAACTCAAGTGGCAACATTGGACTTTCTTACCATGGTAACTATTAGGTTAAAAATAGTATTTATTTTAAGGGAATAAAAATAAAATATATTTAACACAGTTTTAAATAATACAAATAAAAGTCTTTGTTTGTCAGAATACTTTTCAAGCGCAGACAGTAGAAACGTCTAGCAGGGAAAATGCCTTCTCAGGTTAGGTTATTCAAGATTTTTTATTTTTTTTTTAACTATTAAACATCTACCCTTATTTTTGAATCATGATGTCCCCTTTCGTACAACGATAAATCGATCCTTTTGAGAGGTAATGCTCTAAATATAGGTTATGGATAAGGCAAAATTTCACCCATACGTACAATGGAAAATATTATTATTGAATTCTTTTATACGCGATAGGTCATGTCTATATATAGCTTTAAAGGAAGAAACAAGAGGTTTGCTGGGATTTTAGACATTTAGCATGAACAATTTTTGTTCCTAAACATCTTTCTTTACTGAAAACTAATTATTTAGTTTAGCACCTCTGAAAGCTTTCAATTTTTCTATAAATTTATTAATTTTCAACTAAGCATTTCTTACCATTTTTAGCTACTTTGGCCGGTTCTCCACAAACACGTTTTAAGTCTACGTGTTATTTATGTAACTAAACTGCGCTGACTATCCACATTTTGCACAAATATCTTTTTCATCCATATTTTCCGTAATTCCAATGGCCTTCTCCAAA
This sequence comes from Cheiracanthium punctorium, assembly GCA_038373885.1. NCBI lineage: Eukaryota > Metazoa > Arthropoda > Arachnida > Araneae > Cheiracanthiidae > Cheiracanthium > Cheiracanthium punctorium. The sequence goes on from JAWZYV010014290.1 coordinate 12,860, forward strand.
TGTCACTCATCCGGATATGTTCTGGTCTTGCACGCTTACAAACAACCGTAATACAGATTCGTTGAGCTCGCAAAAACTCTTCGACTGAGAAATTCAAAAATGGCTTTTCAAAGAGGATGACAGACAATAGTGGTCCTTTAATGGAGAGAAAATGAACATTGCAGCTCATAGCTTGATTTTATAAACTCGAGATAACCGGTGTCAACGAGAAGTGGGAACTTTCAAAGAGGTTTTACCGATATTACCTGACTGTGCTTTTACGAAGGGGTGCAGACTTGCTTGTTTAGGGGTGAAATTAAGCAAAAGACTTGAAAAGCTTCGGAAATAACCTCTTTATAAACTGTACTTTATGTTCTTGCAAATATTTTTCCTATAAGCAATAAGTAACATCGCGGAAAAATATCTCCTACAATGCCTTGAATCCTTTAAAAAAAAAATGAATGTGGCACAACTGTCAATTTACACAGCAATGTGGCTTCCGTACTTCAGATTGCTTTTTTTTTTATAAGTCACATAAGATATATGTCAACATTACGTGTCAACAAAGAAGAGAAGAAAATTTTCAGCGGAAAAAAGCAAAAAACATTCTGAATTTGATATGTAGTATGTTCCTTTACTTAACTGTTGAAGAGTTATAAGGCAGAGTTTTTTTCCCTTTCTTTCTAAACTTTATAGGAAAACACGGAACTTTCTCTTGATCAAGTCTAAATCAGCTCAAATTACTTTTATGAAAACATTTTCGCTGCTTAAAATAACTTTATAATAACATGTTTATTTTATTTTATTTATTTATTATTATTAGGTTTTTTTGTGCGTGTGTGAGTGCGTATAATATTTTCTTTTTATTTTTATTTCTCTTTCGTGTGTTTCTTTATAGTTAACAAATGTATAACGTAAATAAATAAATTAAAATCTATTTACTAATGAAAGGCGAACACTCACAATCAAATTATCCTCTGATAAAAGCAGAAAAAAACTTTCCTATACTATTAGCTGCATGTAAAACCAAAGTGTAAATGACCAATTGAATTCTTTTTCATGTTGCCATTTTTACCTCTTTATTTTCGACCCTCATATGAGACGTCGTGCATTTCTAACAAAGGTATACCTGGTTACCTAATCTACATAAAAATGAGTGTATGTATGTTGGTTTATTCAACATTTAATTCTAAACGACCAGAATTGATAGGTTTGAAATTTTGTACTGATAGGATGACAATCTTACAAAAAAAAAAAAAACGTAGACATATAAAATCTGGAAATCAACAGATTCCCAAATTTTTAGTGATTTTTCTCGATTTCCAGCATTAGAAAGCTTTGATATCCGAGGAAAAAAAAAAGTAAAAAAGTGAACCAGTTGAACAAGAAAGTTGGATATTGTAGGAAGGAATGGCATCAATTTGACGTCACGAGTTACACATATGGATTTGTAAAGCATTGTATATAAATCCAATTCTGATATAAAACTTTTGCCACTAGTAAAATGATTCTGCAGATTCTCATTTTAAATATGGCGTAGTTGCTTGATAAAAAAAAAAAGGAAGAAGAAAGAAATAAGCCTCAAGAACAGTTATTCCCTCCTGAGTTCAAAATATCGACTGCTTAAAATGAAGTACTGAAAATTTCACGTTTTATCTTTCTTTTCGCCCTGTAATTTGGCAGAAATATTATTTTTATACTTTAGCATACAGCCATGGATAGATTAATACCTAAGTATGAATAGGTATCATCTACTGCTAAGCTTTAAACGGTTTCGATTTTGCTGAAAATAAATGTCGTTGCCTCTAGCTAGGATGCTGGAGATGCTGCCACACATGTGAAAGAGGATGCAAAGTAGTTTGAATAAGTATTCTTCAAGTGACACTAATAAATGTTCTAATTTTTTCATATTTATGTATTATTGTATTCCGAGTCTAAGAACGCCAAATATGTCTTCGTTAAAATTGTTGACTTTAAAAACAGTGGCAACAGTAAATTCTGATATCACGGTATTGTAATGTTAAAATATGGAACTCATAGTTTATTTTGAGTAGAAAAGATGAAATGCGTTGAGTGCCATTTTCATTAATAGAATTACGAACTATTTTACTGCCAAAATTTTGTTTTTTAAATGCTATTTCAGATAGTTATTAAAACAAGTCAGTAACAGTGGTTTTGTATTTTTAAGGATGTTTATTTTTATAAGCTTATTTTCTTGATAAAAAGTAATATTAACAAGAAATAAGCGTTCAATTCTATAGGCACAGCCATATAGGGACGATTTCTGTAATCATTACAATGCCTCATGTGCGATTCAAAATATTTAAATGTTTTACCTTGTACGTAGTTCTAATCATTTGAATTTTTAAAAAATTCTTAAAACTAAATTATGTGAACTATAAACATAATGTATAACATATTTAGAAGAAGATCAACTTAAGACCTTATTTGTCAGTATTAGAAATCATGAAAATTCGTACTGTGCATCTGCAAGCAGGTAGACGTAGAAAATTAATAATGACTAAAAATATAACGTGATCGACCCATTTATATATAGTGTCTCAGCAACACAGGTAAAAAATTTCTTGAAGGGGTTCAGTGCATCTAGAATATTATACAATTAAATCTTATTTTAAAGTATTAAAAGTACAGCAATTACACACGCTAGACACGCTTATGGAAGTGCTTAGTGGAAAACGTGTTTAATACTTTAGCATATATTAGTAAAACGTCCCCCAGGCCAACCATTGTTATTATAGAATTAATGCATAACGTCTCAACAGAGGGAGAGTTTCAAATCACCAAAACCATAGGTTTCTGACTCACAGCCCGAGGTTTTGCCAAAGAAATATGTTAGAAGTACAAGCCGTATCCAACAGACTATAAATGTATTTAAATTGCTATATTGCCGTAAGTGGAGTGAATGTTTATTACAATTTAAATACATTTGTAGCAATTTAAATACATTTATAATAAAGTCTGTTGGATACGGCTTGTACTTCTAACATATTTCCTTGGCAAAACCTGAGGCTGTGAGTCAGAAACCTATGGTTTTGGTGATTTGCAATTATCCCTCTGTTGAGACGTTGAATTTTATGCATTAATTCTATAATAACAATGGCTGTCCTGGGGGGGGGCGTTTTTCTAATATATGTTAAAGTAGAATATTATTTATATATATATGTATACACACACACATTTGTAATTGTCAAATTCGTCAGAAACCGCATCTGGTCGCCAAAAAAATCACCAAGTAGGACCGATATAGCAGTTGTACCAAATTTTGAATCGTGGTACTGAGACACCCTGTGTAATAAAATGGATTTTGAAGCGAAAGTAGTGTATATTGAAAGAAAATAATTTCATATAATTGAAGGATATAATAAGACCTAATTTAACATACTGGGTGCTGGAGCGCACATCATGGGAGCAGCCTTCATCATCGCTTTCATCATGGGCCAACCACTCATCATCGGGCAACCTTTATCTTTGCCCTTTTTACCTTTATCTGCTTTCATCATGACGGGCATCATCACCTTCTTGGGACAGCACCCTTTATCCCCTTTAGTTATCATTTTCATCATCATCATTTTCCAAAGCATGTCTTTTGATTCAGCTTTCCAAGGCCTACAAAATACGAATTAAAATCATAAATTTAGTTGGATAGTCACCAGCTGCTAAAGTTTCTTTTTAAACGTGCTTATGTCATATACGTTTGAACACAATTAACAACGCCATTGGAGGGAATAGATAAATTATGACACTATGAACCGAGTGACGTTATATGCATACTTCTGTTCTATGAACAAGTGATTGAATGGCACAGAATATTTTGTCACTATAAGAGGGTTTGTTATTACAAACAAGATCGCTATAAGCGAGTTCAGCTCTCCTTAAACTAAATTTCTGGATGCACCGTTGCCAACAAGCGATACATCCATATTTCTTCTGGTGTCAAAAATTCGTTTAAAAGCAAGAATGACAATGTTTAACCATCATGACCATGAAGCCCTAACCTCAGCATTGAAGAACTATCTGATTAATATTAGGTAAACGGATTGGATGGGGATAAGGGACATAAATCCAAAGATGGAATTTCAATTATACACCAATCATGGAGTCATGAAAAATATAACTCGAAATTTTCCTAGTTTGAGATTGAGAAACTACATAACAATGCGTACTTGATGTGCATCTTCATAAATAGATGTTTTATTAGAATATCCTAAGTTAATATTGATGACTTTTGGTATTTTGTAATCCACTGTGGAGAACAGGGATTCCGTTTATAAACTTTCCTCTTAACTTAAAACCTAAACTTACCAACCTTCTGGCCTCGCCATTTCCCCTAGCAATCTAATTTAACCTTAAATAGAGATTAGTAGATTCATCAACTTGGAAGTTAAAAATCCTTTAGTTCCATAACACTTATCGAGATCATTTTTTAAGTTCTTTACAATCGGGTTCCATACCGACTTGGTCTTGGTTTTCAGTTTTAAGTCCTTTCCTAGGGGGGCTACCTTGCCCTAACTGTTGAGTGCTGCAACTGGAACGGGAGTTGCAAATGAGTATTGCTGTGATTGTGGTACATAAGTACAAATAAAATAATTATGCCAGGCACTTCAAAATTTTGAAACTGCCTCTTTACAAGCTGTACAACATACTGAAATAAACCATCCATCTGTATCCGTTTCAAAACTTTTAGAAAAAATTCTTAAAAATCGGAAATTTGCGCAATGCGTGTCACTCTTCGAAAAATCTTGCAGCTCAGATCCATGTTTAAGAACTTTTTCTGAAAATTTCACAAAAGCCACAGCTTCTTCGATTATGGCAGTGTGTAAAGCAGCTTATGAAGAACCCTCTGGAATTTTTTGGAGACCATGGTGCTATTCGTTTATTTTAATTTGTGTACCAAGACTAAAAACAGAGTTTCTTTTCTTCGACATACACCCTTAGTCGAAAATATGGTTGGCATCCCAACAGTGTTGACTTTACGTTTCAAACATGAAACTAACTAGTCAGCTAAACTCATTTACACATGAAACCAGCCATATGTGAAGCAAGAGTTGATATAGTTTGAAATGTGGTTTTATTTTTGTATTTATGTGTATTATAGTGCGATCTAAGCATTTATTTTCTTTCACATTATTATTTTTATTCAGTCTGAAACATTTTAATATCATACATATATGAGAAGAGGGTATTATGGAATACCATTTATATTTCTAGTAATAATTTTACTGGTTTTTCTTAATAAAATACTTAAAATTATCGTGAGTACATACTATAATTTATTATGATGAACTGTCACTTGATAGAAAATGATAATATTTACTTTGTTGTTTCAAGAAATTTTATTTAAATAAATTTAAAAATGGAGGTTAATATGAAATAGTCGGGTAATATAAAATAGGTGGTTTAAGCATTGAAAAACTAATTAGACTTCATAAAATATGATTTTTACAGTTAAAAATAACTATACTTTTAAAATTATGTGCAAGTCGTTTCTGCTTCGAGTCTATTTACAAAGTCACAGAGTATAATCTGTTTTCTTTGCTCTGTTACAGTCAAGGTAAGCCCATAAAGAATGGCTGAAGAAAATCCGAATTTTGCCGATCAAATCCGAATTTTGATCTCGTTGATTTTCGAAGAATTTTTATTTAACGAAGATACATTCAGAATCTTTGTTTTCCAGTTCTTTAGTTGATGGCATGAAATCCAATACAGTATTACCTAGTATTCCACAATGCCCAACACACCATATTGGAAAACGAACCTTCAAACTGATGGACAAAACATTGTCAGCTAAAAAACGACCACAGTATAGCACACTACAATTCCTTAATTGCAAATTATGCTTAGGATCAATTTTCAGGTCAGAGGTATACTAGCAGGTCAAAATGATTGAAAACATATTTGCAAAAATTCTTCAAAATCACAAAATACTGTTGTATCGAAAGGTACGACAAATTAAGCGGTCAACTCTCACTGCACTGCATCATGGGGGTTTACCCTGAGTAGTTCATAGTGTTTTCACCTGACAGCAACACCAAATAGAGCCGTAAACTTGGTACATTCTACATTTCCCGACTTTTCCATAATCCCTAATCTTCTCTACCGTCAATATCCGAGCTGTACCAATGCCCATAGGGTGTAGTGCATTGGAATTCTTTGCTCCTTTAAAAGAACTATAAAAGCTACGTACACCATTTTCAATAGAGTACATGCTGAAGTATATAAGAACATAACATATATAAATTTTGCGGGGTGTAATGTAGCAGGCCCCCTCGTGGTGCACACTGAGTTACGCAAAATCTGCTACAGCTTTGCCGCTTTGCGGATGGCTCCTAGAGATCCTTCATGCCAAAAGGGGCGGCTGCGGTTCTCCAAAAGCCGAAAACGAGGGCGAGCCTCCATTCTATTAAGCTTCTGACATCACTCACATATCAAAAGACTTTTAGAGATTTTGCCACTCGAGCTTGTGATGGCAAGTCTTGGGGTGTTCTCTCAACAAAAGCCAGCTTTTGTTCCTGTGACCACCCGCGAACAATTGCGGTTGTTTCTTTTATACTTTTGACGGGGCATGACTGTCTACAGAATCATTTATTTCGCATTGGAATAGCAGATTCGCCGTTGTGTGTCCCGCAGTGGTCTGGGCGCTAAACTCCGTTCCCATGAGAACACGGCCAGTGAAGCAGCATCCGGCTTGGCCAGTGCTTGGGAGGGTCATCTCCCTCTCGGCTCGTCCGTTGTGGAACCGTGTACGCTAATGGGAGCGGGTGCACGTAAAATCCGTCGTGGCTCCAATGTCCTCCAAGTTGTTAAACGATACCTCTGGAGGTGCCGATTTCAGGTGGTGGTTGGTCCTCATCATCTGGAATCGGTTCAAAATTAGGGACCAACGAATAAATAGAAGTCCAACCATCTCGGAGGCACTGGCACCCCTCTTTCCATGGATAGTGTCGTCTATCCATAGACACGACAACAACAGCAGCAACATTCGCCGTTGTGTGTTTTATGTGATAGTGGACGGCCAATGACGGCAGAACATTTGGACGAGTGTGAAGCACTGACAGATTTTTCTTGTAGATTTTAGCGCTATTGCCGGGCTAATGCAATGTAACTGGCATTTGACAAATAAATAAATAATAAATCTATAAATTTTGCAGTGATCTATACATATTTACGGTAGTCCAGACCACGGCCCGAGGACAGACAGAAAAACGAAAATCATAAATACTTCAACCTTGTTGGAAAACGCTAGGAACGAACGAGAAAGTCATGTTGCTCTTAACTATCCACTATCTTTTTTGCGAATATTCCAGAACTTACTTTGGAGGAGGATGATACGGCGGCGGGTGCGACTCATACTTCTTTAGCACGGGAACTGGCAACGGCAGAGGAATGGGTATGGCGATAGGCTTCACGTTGATGCCTATAGATTTCTCGTAATCGTGGTGGTAGTGGTGATCCTTGTGGTGCTTGTCCATCATCCACTTCATCTTTTCCCACTTCTTCTCCATGAGGCCTCCTCCCGCTCCGTAGATCATCCAGACCATCACCATCATCAGGGAGGACAGGCTGATGATGTCATAAATCCTCATCAAGATGTGCATTTTGCAAGAGGCGGAAAGTGGACGAGTCGAGGGAACAAGATGAACTGTGGATCTCAGCGGAAGATCTGCGAGAGAAAAGGAAAATGTCAATGGAAGGTTTTCAGTGAGTGCATATAGAGCAGTGGTTCCCAACCTTTTTTCAATCGCGACCCCTTTTAGTTTTCCAAAACTTTCGCGACCCCCCCCCCCCCATCTGCCATGTTTGACCAATAAAAAAAATTAATAATGAAAAAATACATCTTGAGATTTAAAATTGACATCTTTTTAGTACGTACTGATTTTTAATAGGATGATTGAGGCTGAATTTGAATGACAAGTTTGGCTATTATTGGCTGAATATTGGCCAAAGTCAACCGCATGTCATCTTAGACATCTAATTTATCACTGGCTTTTGTCTTCTTCTACAAAAGAGTTGAAAATCCAACTTCATGCAGATAAGTATAGATGCCAATGGCGTTAACATTTGACACGAAAAATTATCGGATATGAGCAACGCACAGCACACCAAAATTGAGTAAACGGTTTTTCTTGGTATAAATCACTTGCGGAGGAGTCATTTTGTAAATTCAAAAATTCACCCTGCACTTCATCAGAAGGATCGGCGACATCTAAAGATGTGTGAAATGGATTTCGCACGATTCAGATTGAAGGGCTTCAAGCTGGCTACTCATTACCCCCTTTAAATTAATTGCAATTCCTATTTCTGATTCTTCTGTCTTAATGCATGGGTTCTCAAGCTTTAGTTAACACTCCTAGATTGACCGACGTCAGTTTTTGTAGCTTTGATACAAGAGCCCTGACGAGAATAAGGATTTTTTGTTTCCAAAGGAAAAGGGAGAAATGATGTCTCATGGCAAAGAAACGTGAAAATAGTTTACTATTCATTTCCTACAAAAGCGGTCTGCGGCGACCCCCGAAAAAAGGCATGGCGACCCACTTGGGGGTCGCGACCCCCCGGTTGGGAACCACTGATATAGAGCAAGAGCCCGCGGCCGCCAGATCTTCGTCATAGTATAAAAGCTGAAACTTTCTCTGCGCATACCCCCCCAACAGAGGTAGGAACGATTGGCCACTCTAAAGTTTGGATGACCGTGGCTTTGGCAGGTAACAGGTGGCAAAGGTGTATAAAATTGCAGAAAATTTTCGTCGTTTCATAAAGCTTCATTTTTTTATAGGTTCTTTCTTCTTCGCAGTACTAGAAATCACTTGATCCTTTGCCAGACACTTTTCCATCGTGGCAAACCCCGCCAGACAATCTCAAAGTCATGGAAAACGTAATTCTATGACGCGCGCGCTGCAGCATCGTAAGAAAGTTCAGAAGTAGCAGTATAAAATGTGCATGGTACTTTGTGACAGCTTGACGTACTTCGTCGCGGGAGTTTACGAACACAACAGTTTCCCATGACTTTGAGGTTGTCTGGCGGGGGTTTGCCACGATGGAAAAGTGTCTGGCAAGGGATAACGTGATTTTTAGTATTGCGAAGAAGAACCTATAAAGAAATGAAGCTTTATGAAATGACGAAAATATTCTGCCAATTTATACACCTTTGCCACCTGTTACCTGCCAATGCCACGGTCATCCAAACTTTAGAGTGGCCGATCGTTCCTACCTCTGTTGGGGGGTATGCGCAGAGAAAGTTTCAGCTTTTATACTATGACGAAGGTCTGGCGGTCGCTGGCTCTTAGACTAATAGTATTAACGAAATTTAAGCATCGCAGTTTCTTGGAAATCTTGTAAACATAATCTGATGGGGACGCCAGAGGACCTCCTTGTACGCCTATTAAACTACATACATTTTTGATGCACTACATTCAAACTTATTTCATTTGATATTGAGATAAGGTATATCGATCATAGTAAAGTTTGGTGATTTTTCGCCAAATATGAAAGACAACGCCAAGTTGGCTTCAGTTTTCAAAACTTATTTTTGACCCAAAATTTGGCGATATTTTTCAAAATTCCCCAGGATTGGAGATAGCTATCAAGGTTTTGGGCCATGACTCAAACAATGACTGTTTATAGAATTTAAATGTATTGAAGCTGGCTAGCCATAGACCTTAATGTATTGAAAGTGTTTTGGGTGACCCTGTAAACAAATTTTCGATGCGTTTCATTCAAATTTGTTTAATTTGAAACTGAGATACGATACTTCATTAAAGGTTTTGTCGATTTCTCGGTAAATATAATAGATATCGTCAAGCTGGGTTCAATTTTAAAAATTTATTTATGCCGAAATTTGGCGATATTTCGACAATATTAGCCAAGATTGGCGACGGGTGACGAGATTTCGGACATGACCCAAGTAGTTACTGTAATGGTCTTGCGTGGCCATAATCTATAGAAGCTCTATAAACTTTAATATATTGAATGTCTTTTCGATGATCTTGTAAACAAACCATTCATTCGATTTCTGTAAAAAAAAGTTGTACAACTACATGTTAGAACCGTCCAAATGTAAAATTTCAACATTCTCCGACTGATAGTTTTTGAGTTATGCGAAATACACACATACGCACATAAGTACTTATGGATAGACTTCACGAGGAAATTACTCAAAATGGACACGCAGCTGGTCACAGTAAGTACTACAGAACAATAATTATTGAGACGTTTTTCTACTTACAAAAACCGTTTTCGGCGCGCACTAGTCGAGCTATGGTTGCTCCCGATAAGTTTTTGACTTGCTATTTTTGCACACTTGATATACAGGGTGTCCAGCCTTAATGTGACCCAATAGCTAATTCCCGAACCGTTCGGTTTAGATATGCACTTCCAATTTGAAAAATGTTTTAAAAAAGGTAAAGAATGTTTTTACGTGCTTTTCAAACCAAAAAACCCATTTAGAAAAAAATTACAAAAATTAAATTTTTATACGGTGCCCAGGTCCTATCACTTATATTTAGGAAAAGATGCAGTGCACAAAAACAAAGTAAACACAAAAGGTTTCATTTTATTACGATAAAAACTGTCCGAGTTATGGAACTTTGAAAATCATACATTTCATCCATTTTCTTGGCCAATTTCAAGAAGCTAGTAAGGAACCGTCTCCAAATGAAATTAATTGGAACTCTGCTAGGAAACTTTCGCTCTTGCAAGTCACTCTTATGTAAATCGTTTTTAAATTTAAAAGTACATACATTACGTTAATATTACAATAATTGAGTACTTAAGAAATAAAATTTATTCTGTGTACGTGTAAAACATACATAAAATAAAATATTTTGGACGAAGAAAACTTTTCAAAAGCAGTTCCAAAAAAATAGACTTATTTGCCTGCGGCTTCAGACTGATTTGCTACGGTACTGATCATGGCGAACGTTAAAAATCTGTTGTGTAGTCGCTTGCAATTGCATACAGTTGTATTCTAATATTACGAATTCTAGTACGGAAGAACGAGATGTATACAAATGAAGAACACTGCGAAATGGTACTGTTGTATGGGCAGTGTAATAGAAATAAGAGAGAGGCGGCAAGACTTTATGCCATTAGCGAGCCAGAGCGAAAGTTTTCTGGCAGAGTTCCAATTAATTTCACTTTGGAGACGGTCCCTTACTAGCTTCTTGAAATTGGCCAAGAAAATGGATGAAATGTATGATTTTCAAAGTTCCATAACTCGGTCAGTTTTTATCGTAATAAAATGAAACTTTTTGTGTTTACTTTGTTTTTGTGTACTGCATCTGTTCCTAAATATAAGTGATAGGACCTGGAGACCGTATAAAAATTTACTTTTTGTAATTTTTTTCTAAATGGATTGTTTGGTTCGAAAAGCACGTAAAAACATTCTATACCTCTTTTAAAACATTTTTCAAATTGGAAGTGCATATCTAAACCGAACGGTTCGGGAATTAGCTATTGGGTCACATTAAGGCTGGACACCCTGTATATGCGTACTATATCGGCATTTCAAGAAACCAACGCATTTCATACTGTTTTCAGTTTTCTCTAGACCGACCAACAGTTCCCAACCGTTAGGGCGGGGGGGGGGCAGAAAAATAGGGACAAAGAGCAAGTGAGAATGCATGTTTTAAAAAATTAATTTATTTATTCTTAGTTTTACTCCAAAACCTACCTATTATGACAAAAAACACTCAAAAAAACTGGTGTTAGAAGATGATATAAATAAAACTTCGTAGATTAACACACCTAGCAAGGTACTTACCTTAATCAATACGATCGTTTCGGCTGAACAAATCTTCGGCCTTCGTCAGCTGTCAGCAAAGTCTCACAGAAGTGAGACTTTGATGACAGCTGATGAAGGCTGAAGATTTGTTGATAACAAATTGAAGATGTATCAAGGAGGAGCAGGAGTGCCAAAATCAAAAATTAGAGGAGTACCGAAAATTATGGCCACTAACTCTATAAAAGTCGCCACTGGACTTTGTGGAGTCACTGGCCACTGTCTACTAGGGAATTTTTTTAATCTGAAGCTGTAAAAGCCGGCAGCGATCGCAGTTCTATTTTGTTACAGAAGCCAAATAATTCATGAAGCAATGTGTTACGACGGAAAAGACACCCAGTAGCTCTTATTTTTTTTTATACATCTGGGCAGAAAAGGCTTAAATCCCATCGCCTTCTCCAAAAATACCACGAGCAGAGAGTCCCACTCGGTTCTCGTCGTTTTTTCAAAGTCTAAGAGCCAGCGACCGCCAGACCTTCGTCCTAGTATAAAAGCTGAAACTTTCTCTGCGCATACCCCTCAACAGAGGTAGGAACAATCAGCCACTATAAAGTTTGGACGATCGTGGCTTTGTCAGGTAACAGGTGGCCTTTCATAAAGCTTAATTTTTTTATAGGTTCTTCTTCGCAGTACTAGAAATCACTTTATCCCTTGCCAGACACTTTTCCATCGTGGCAAACCCCCGCCAGACAACCTCAAAGTCATGGAAAACTGTTGTGTTCGTAAACTCCCGCGACGAAGTACGTCAAGCTGTCACAAAGTGCCAAGCCCATTTTATACTGCTACTTCTGAACTTTCTTACGCGCGAACTTTCTTGCAGCGCGCTCGTAATAGAATTAGGTTTTTCAAGACTTTGAGGTTGTCTGGCGGGGGTTGGCCACGATGGAAAAGTGTCTGGCAAGGGTAAAGTGATTTCTAGTATTGCGAGGAAGAACATATAAAAAAATGAAGCTTTATGAAATGACGAAATTTTCTGCAATTTTAAAGACCTTTGCCACCTGTTACCTGCCAAAGCCACGATCCTCCAAACTTTATAGTGGCCCGATTGTTCCTACCTCTGTTGGGGGGTATGTTTAAGTAACAATGTAACAGTTTAGTAACACTTAAGTAAACTTTCTGCTTTTTACACTTATGTGTTTCGTGCTATCAAAATTTTCTCTGATTCTTCATCTCTTAATAATGAAATTAGTTACTTAAAATCCTTAGCTGTTTCTCGTGGTTTTAGCCCCTCTATTATTGATAAAGCTGTTTCTAAATTTAATAAGCCTAATACTTCTACTAATACTATTAATTTTCACAACGAATTAATTGTACTACCTTTCTTTTCCCCTTTATGCTACAAAATTTCTAAACTTCTCAAAAATTTCGGTTTCAAAGTCATTTTTAAACCTGTTAATAAACTTAAATTTTCTTCCCTTAAAGATCCTATTCCTACTGAGAACCGTTGGGGTGTTTATTATATTCCTTGTGAATCTTGTGATTTGGGCTATATTGGTCAGACCAGAAGAGCTCTCAAATTTAGGCTCAAAGAGCATGAGAGATATGTCTCTAAGCACGAACTTTCCAAATCTTCTATTGCCTCACATTGTTGGAATTCCAATCATCGATTTCAGTTTTCTAAGGCTAAGATTTTGTGCACTCCTCAGTCTTTGTCCCATCTGGGTTTTTTGGAAGGTTTTTCCATTACCCAGCACTTAGATCGTCTTGTGAACGATGGTTCTTCCGTTCCTTTCGTTCATTCTGCTTGGAAGTTGCTGTTGTAAGGTTCTTTTCACTTTCTTCGTCTACCCCCCCCTTTTTTCCCCTGTTTCTTTAATGTGTATGTACGTGTGTTACTGTCTTTCTTTTTCGTTTTTATTTAAAAAAAAAAAATTATTTATATATATATATATGTATTGTGCTGTCCTGTTCGTGGTTTTTATTTTATTTAAAAAAAAAAAAAACCATGTGCTATTTGTTTTTTGTTTGTTTGTTCTGTTTTCTCTTTTTTTTGTGTGTGTGTTTGTACTTGTGTGTTCCCTTTTTTATTATTTTTATTTATTCCTTTTTTATTTCTGTATTTTTTGTGCTTCTTTCCTTTCCTTTTTATCCCCTATTTTAATTTTTTTTTCTCCCCTCTCCGTGGTTTTGTTCGACTTTTCTTTGCCCCTTGTGGCAACATCTTGCTTGTTTTTCTCTTTTCAGTTCCCTGTGTTCTTTACGACGAAGGGCTTGGACTGAAGAAGTTCAAAACAATTTTTGAACGAAACGTGCGTATCCTCTTTCCTTTTACTTCTTATGTGTGTTTTTTACAAAGTTTTTTAATTACTTTAATAGCACCACGGTCTCCCAAAAATTCCAGAGGGTTCTTCATAAGATGCTTTACACACTGCCTTAAGCGAAAATGCTGTGGCGTTTGTGAAATTTTCAGAAAAAATTCTTAAACAGGGATCTGAGCTGCAAGATTTTTCGAAGAGTGACACGCTTTGCGAAAATTTCCGATTTTTAAAATTTTTTTCTAAATCTTTTGAAACGGATACAGATAGATCGTTTATTGCAGTATGTTAGTACAGCTTGTAAAGAGACAGTTTCAAAATTTTGAAGTGCCTGGGATAATTAGTTTATTTGTAATTAAGTCCAGTAGGTCAGCTCTGATTTTTAAAGTTTCTTCGCTTCTACGTGCGGAATTTTTTTTTTTTTCTGTCCTGCAGAGATAGGAAGCCGGCGAAAAAACGGCCCGAGTTCTGAGTTGGTTAGTCTAATTTTCGAAACGTGGGGATCTTCGGCATTTTTATAGTTTTTCCATTAGTCACCTATTTTCAGTGGACATAACGAGTTCCTGTGCAACTGTGTGCGCAGGAACTTTTTTTATTCTCGTGCAGAGGTAATAAAAAAGCAACAAGGAAGAGTACGTGTGCTTTTATTGCGTTTTAATGGCTTTTTAAAAAGCAGTTATTCTTCCAACAAGGAATGTGGGGTTAGGGAACTTCAAGAGCTATGAATTTGACTTGATTTTGTCACGCTAATTTTGATAGAATGAAAATTTACTGCATTTTCATTGATTTATCATTAGCTTCGAAGAAGTGGCGTCTGTGCCCTAGATTACGTTTAACGGTGTAGTTCGAAAAAAATCATGTGATTTTGGTAGATAAGTACAAATAAACTAATTATGCCAGTCCCTTCAAAATTTAGAAACTATCTCTTTACAAGCTGTTCTACATACTGAAATAAACGACGAATCTGTATCCGTTTCAAAACTTTTAGAAAAAAAATTCTTAAAAATCGGAAATTTTCGAAAAACGTGTCACTCTTCGAAAAATCTTGCAGCTCAGATCCCTGTTTAAGAATTTTTTTCTGAAAATTTCACAAACGCCACAGCTTTATTGCAGTGTGTAAAGCAGCTTATGAAGGACCGTCTGGAATTTTTTTGGAGACCGTGGTGCTATTAGTTTATGTCAATTTGTGTACCAAGACTAAAAACAAGAGTTCTTTGTTTCCGACATACACCCTTAACGACTTCCATTTACAGACCAATACACATAGTTGTTTTGTTAGTTTTCTCATTTATCATAAATTATTTTCCACTTTACTTTTTCGGGCCTGCGAGTACCTTGATATTTTTTTTTTTTCTCCGTCTTGTAAAAATAATTGTAGTTAGAACAATTTTTACCCCTTCCTTGCATTGAAATGTTCCACTGTAATCGATGTTTTTGCTAATGCAGTTTCTTATGTGGCATTCACTAATACTTCTCTGTTCTTTCGGATTCAACAAAGTGTTAAGCATTTATGAATGGATGCATACTATTCTGACCAGTAGGCCCTTAAAAGTGTGCTTAAAAATTCAGCTGTATAATCAGTCTCATACATTTCAGCAGATATCTATTCACAGGTCTTTATTGATGAAAAAGAATTATTAATTTTTTTAAATGTTTAACATCATATATTTGTTTTTAACCCTTTGAGGCGCAACCCTTTCTCAATGCTGAATAAAAGGCAGCCGTTGCCACAGATCTAGAGACCCCAAAAAAGGGTCTCTAGATCTGTGGCACGCGATGAACGTTTCGATCGTCCGGCATCTTGCTGGTCGTTAAGTCGAGCTGTGGCAACGGCTGCCCTTTATTCAGAATTGGGCCATCTATCCAGCTGTTCTCGCATTCTTCCATTTTTCAGCAGATGTCAGTGCTGTTAAAAATAATCGTAACCATTTTTTTACGGGAAAGGACGTGCTTAAAAATAAAGGATTCTCGTGGAGCTCTGTCACCCGCAACTATTTTTATAGAAATCAAGCCTATTATTCGTGACTGGCAACAGTCAAAACGTCAGAGTTGGGTGTTCCCAGAGCGGGAACACTGCACGTTAAAGGGTTAAAGTATTCAAAAATTCTGTGACGCTTCTGGCTTTTTTTAAAAAGAACTGTCTTTAACCTTTTACAGTCCAGAGTTCCCGATTGGGAACATCAAATTAAAAATGTTTTCAAAAATGAAATTTTATCAAAATTGACTTGAAAAAAATTAGGAGATAAAGTTAAAAGATGACTTTATTTTTTTAGAAGTTGAATTTCTATCATTGGTGGGAAACTACAAAAAATCTCTGTGAAAAATTATGAAAATAGCCATTTTCCTCCATTGCTATCTTGATACCCCCCCCCAAAACTTAATTCATATCTTTAATTAAATTTAAAATTAAATATTTTATGAATTCTTAATATTTCACTTATTATTTAAACTACACATCAGTATATTCAGTTTTTGTAACCAGTGTCAATTATAGTCAGAAATGACCCATGCACCCAATGGGAAACACAGTGAAAATTGTATTTAAAAAAAATCATTTTTCTCGTTTAAATGAGTAATATCTTTTAACTAACGCATTAGAAGACAAAATATGGAAAGAATAAATAAAATATGACTAGATCTATGAATAATATTTGTTACGTTATTTGTCCGATAGATGGCAGCATCACAACAACTCTCACGGTCTTTATACACAAATTAAAATAAATTAATTGAACCAGAGACTCGAAAAAAAATTCAGGATGATTTTTCATAAGCTGCAGAACATAACGTAATAAATTGAAAAACTCTTCCTTTTATGAATGATTCCGAAAAAAATCTTCAACATGGAACAGCACAGCAAACATTTTCGAAGAGTGACTTATCCTGCCAATTTTTCGATTTTTAAGAATTTTTCTGAAGGTTTCGTAACTGATACAGATTTATCATTTAACATTTATTACGGTGTACAGTACAGCTTGTAAAGAGCAATTCTAATAATTTCGAAATGCTTAGCATAATTAGATCTTTTTTGTATTTATGTTCCAACAGCACGGGATTTTTCGAAATACACCGTTAACAGTCGATTATTAATTTTCTTTGTTTGTTTGTGTTGTTATGGCAACGGTACGCATGGGCTGTAAAGCGTGCTTCTAAAGCGTATTCGCGTTACATCTGGAGAAAACCAACCAAAAGCCACTGGACCTTCACACTTCAGCAATCTACCATTTTGAGTGCCTTATTCATTCGGTTGTCATGTTTTTTTCTTTATGAATATTCATTTTTTTTAAATGAATCATGATTTATTTTAATGAATACGCCCTCAATTCCGCAAACGAATTTTTTGCAATATTACTTATAAACGATAAGAAAATTAACATAAAAAATTCTACAAAGGGAAGAAAGGTGTAAGTGATTAGGGTGGTCGGCCCCTAAATCACAGCTTAAAAATACAGTAAATATTTTTCCTTTGCTTTGAATAAGCTTAAAAATAGAAAATTCAAATACTTAGGCTAAAACTTATAATTTTAAAAAGGTGCCATGTAATATAAAAAGTTCTTAGCAAACTAAGAATAGCTTTCAAGAATGCTCTACGAGAAAACTCTTTAAACTTACTTCAAAAGAAACCGTACAAAAATAAATTACTTTCTTTAGTGTGTCACATAATGAAAGATCTTGAGCTTATAACAGAATATTTAGTAAAAAAAATGCGGACAGGAGATAACCAAAGGGATGGAGCAATGGCCCGGCCCCTTCGATTTTTGGAGTTTTGCCAACAAAATTATAATATTTTTTGGTGGAAGATTTTTACCTTTTTGGCCTTCCGTTCCCATAATTTATTTCGGGTTTTGTACCGGTCTCCAGGTAAATTCTGTAATTTTTAGAGAGTACACCACACGGAAACAAGAACCAAGCTAAACCATGATCTTGCATTCGGCTATGCTCAAAATAACGTGATAAGGCAACAAAAAGTGTTTGTTTAGTTAAAATTATGCAGAGCATAAAATCGTGAATAACAGAGCCCGAGCCCTGCTCGGGCTCGGGCTCGGGCCCTTCTCATCTCTAATGGTAAGCGGGTGAAGATTGAAGGTCCCTATTTCTGACCTATCGCGCGGCTGTCGATCTCACGGTCTGGAGTTTTGCTCGGCTTTCTCCAGATGTAGCGTGAATACCCGTCAGAGCCCCTCAAAAAGTCCACCACACCCATAGGCAGATTTCCCTCGTGCAGTAGCGGATCCAGAAATCTTTTTTGGGAGGGGCTAAATTTTGAAAAAAAAGCTTATTTCACCCAAACAAAATGTAAAATAAAGCAAAATTTTTGTCTAAAGTAATGTAAAACTTTTTGGGAGGGGGCTAAGTTAAAAAAAAAAAGATCATTTTATCAAATTAAAGTGTATAATCAAGCAGAAGGTTACCCTTTAGCAATCTCTTTTGGGAGGGGGGCTGAAGCCCCCTAGCCCCTCCCCTGGATCCGCTACTGCCCTCGTGTAGGCTTGCCATAACACAAGACATCAGATGACAAACAAACAAACAAAAGAAGACTGAAAATCACAATCACTTTCCAAATTTACTAGAAATCGTTAAGAAATAAATAAATAAATAAAATGCAACAATTTCATATTTGAATGAAATCGGCGTTCATACCTGTAATAAGCATTCATGGGGGTTAATCCTTGCTTCTGCAATCCATGTCCAGCTGGCATCGAAACTGACCAGGTGTGGTGAGGAAGCTGGGAGATCCGAGGAGAGAGTGGTGGCTTCCGCGAGGCATCTTTCCTCTTCTGATCTAATATTGAAAAGGAAACGATTATGCAGATTAGAGGAAAAGATACGGGATTATGTCAAACGATGGCTTTTTTTCTTTCTTTTTTTTTTGGCGGCAGTTTTTGTTTTTGCTGTTACGCACTTTTCCCACCCCGGTGATCTTGCAAGAGTGGATATTGTTATGCCACATCTGCATTAACCTTTTACACGCCGCTGTCCCCTATTGGGAACATAGAATCGAAAAGTCATTGAAAAATGAAATTTTATCAATATTGACTTGAAAAAAAAATTAGCCGATAAAGATGACTTGATTTTTTTGAAATAGAATTTGCATTTCTATCGTTATTGGGAAACTGGTAAAAAAAAAAAAAAAAAAAAAAACATGAAAATAGCCATTTTCATAAATTGCCCGCCCCCCCCTTCAAACTTAAATCATATCTTTACTTAAATATAAAAATAAATCTTTTATTAATTCTTAATAGTTCACTTATTTAAACTACCCATCAGTATATTCACTTTTTTAAAATAATGTAAAAGTTAGTGGCGCACCCAGGATTTTACTTTATTGGGGAGGGGGGTGGATGACACAAATACTGGTGAACTCGGTTACAGTGACCTCGATTATAGTTATAACTCTCATATAACGTCAGACTATTCTGAATCATTTGCCAATGGAACACAAGAACACCATCAAATTAACTCGTTATAGAGTCATATAAACAAGTATCTGATCTATTCAGTGACTTTGTAACCGAGTTTAACTGCATTTCATACATTAACTATAAGGGTATTTATTTAAAAAACATTTTTTCCCCCTATGAGATATTTTAGAAATAATTCAAAAGCTATTTTTAAAAATAAAATATTTTAATTCATTAATGACAACTTTTAATTTTTAAGGTTTTTTGACATCTAACTTCCTTGCATTGAGGGGGGGGGGGAGGGAGTTTAGCTCCCATAGTCCCCTCTGTGAGTGCGCCTATGTAAAAGTATAGTCAGAAACGACCCCTGCTCCCTATTGAGAACACAATGAAAATTGTATTTAAAAAAAATTTTTTTTTCACCCTCTAAATCACTAATATTCTTTAACTGATGCATTAAAAGACAAAATATGCAAAAAAACTAATATAAAATATGCCTGGATCTCGATGCGGCCTCTAAAAGGTTAAGAGAAAGCATAGTTTTAAAATACAGTAGGTATAGATAGATCGGGGGGGGGGGGGGGGTGATTGTTCACAAAGATGAATGCGGTGTGCACTTGACTAAAATTGATTGTTAACAGGATTGATTATTAAAGTATGGATTATATACAGATTGAAGGGTTGATTATTAAAGTGATTATTAACAGGTAAATGGAAACATTTCCAAGTCCACATTCCTATGTGATTCTGTACCTTCTTGATTTTCTCCATCACCCGTTACATGGTTTTTTTTTACAGGAGTTCTGCGAGTCACCCTGTATACAGTGTGCCTCCGCTGAAGTCCTTTGTTATAAAATTAATTTTAGAACGGTGAGAGAGTCATAAAGGGGAGGGGGGCTACTTTACTATACTGGGTATAGTAAAGTAGTTATGCGCTACACAATAAAACCATTTACAGCGACACCTGGTGGCTTAATTCGAAGTTAGCGTTCTTATCTAGAAAACGGTAGGAGATACGGGAAGAAAGTCAGATACGAAGTTGTTCGGCATCATTGATTTAGTAAGAAAAAATACATTGTTCACGTAATACCCACATTAATGTGCATAATAATAATGCACATTTGCTTAGTCGCGTTTGTCAAAACTTCAGTTGACTGACATTAGGTTCATTTCCTTCAAGCTCAAAGTGTTTTCCGTCAGCAGCAATACAAATCTGCAATTCCTGTATACAACAACATGACACGTTCGCACAACCATCAGTAATATGTTTTGCGCCTTTCTTTTGGAACATTCATGTACACAAGGTGCGTCTTACTAAATTGATATTCTAAAAATCTTTTTAACTGAAGTTTTTCACCGCATCTTATACCGTTTTGCAGATAAGAATCCGAATTTAGCTACCAGGTTGTGCAGTAAACAGTTTTATCCTGTCCCTACCAGCAATTTTGCTCGGGCCGTCATCGGCTGGCTGCGTGGCCGGTGGTAGCCCGAGCAAAATTGCTAGTAGGGGTGACGCATAGCTACTTTACTACTCCTAGATTCTCCTTTTATGTCTAGAGCTCTCACCGTTCTAATAGAGTGACAATGGACTATAGTGGGCGCACTCTGTATTATACCACATAATTTTAACATTTCATTGAAAAACTATGTAAGCGTTGGTGAGTTTTCTTAATTTCCCTTCATGGTTGAAGTATTTAATTTCGAAAAAATACTCAAGTGCGACAAATAATGTTTAATTAATCGAAACTCATCCATTCGCGATAAAAGTAATCTCAGAAATTTATTTTTAACAATAAGCATCTTCAAAACTTGTTGAATGCAATGGAAATGATTACATTTTAAGCGGTTAACATCATGGAATTCACGGTTTACAACGAAGTTAAAATTTATTTTTGTGATTGATTTCATTTTATGGGTGGGCTAATCCGACGCGACGGTCCGTTCATACTCCGTAAATTGCCGTTAAGTAGTCTAATGAATCGATTACAAAATATTTTCAGTACATCTACCGACTGTAGCATGTACCACAATGTAAATGATATAAAAAAAAACATTTCATAGTTATTTTAGACCAGCAATAAAATAATTTCAACTCTCTACAGTGCAATCCATCTTTGAACTGCTTTTTAGTGACGTTCATTCATTTCAAGCAAAACTAAGTTATACTAACTGATGCTCATAAAAAAAAAAAATAATAATAACTGAGATAAATCAGACCGAACGTATCGATTAGAAAATACTTTCAAACACAACTCTTCTTTTTTTGAGCCAAATTTGGCGCTGTATCGCGTCTCCAAACTACGCGAAATAGTGGGAATGACTTCTAAAGTGCTGCTGTATCGCTATTAATGCAACTTTGTAAAACATCACAGCTTTTTCTATGTTTTAAATGAAGTGTAAGTTATAAACGTTTGTTATAAAAGTCCTACATACTTATCGTATTGGGGATGAAATGGGTGTAATCTCTCGATTGTCGTCACAGGATTTTTGAACAGCTTTAAAAACAAGCCAGTGTTGTAAAGCACTTGAAAATAGTAATAATGCTTCTTCACCCAATACACTGTGGACTAATGTAAACAGTAAAGCTGTATGGCTCATGCAAACTTTCAGAAAAAAAAATTTATAAGCACAAAAATCAACTTCAAAAATGAGCCAAGGAGATACCTGTTTAGATATTTTAAAATTCCACATGTTTAGCATTTTTTTCTGGGTATTTTGTAACTCCTATAGGCTCATTGTTTGTAGTAGTTCACAGTGCAACCTGTAAGCATTCTAAATTTTTACGAGTGCCTAGCATAAATAAACTTTTTGAGAAGCTGTTGAAAAGTGTAATATATCCAAAAAACTTACCTTTATGTATTGGAATTAATGCATTGAGTACTTCTCAAAAGAAAAGAACTATAAATGATGTATATACTACTTTTGATAGAAAGCATTCTTTTATAATCCTTAAAAACATATGAACAACATACAAACAATTTTGTTTTGTTTGAAACAGACGAATATCTTTAAAAAACGCTTTAAACAAATGACTAGCCATAGCGCGTAATGCATTACAATTTTGTCAGGTGCTCCTGTAAAGGGACAACTTGTGAATGCTACATACACCATTTTCAATAGGCTACACGGTACAGTGCATATCAATGACTAATATAAATTTCGTAACAGTTAAGATATATTTACTGCAATTAGATCACGGACGAACGGGCAGGAAGAGACAGACAGACAGACCAAGCGAAATCATGAACACCTTTCAACTTTTGTCGGATGAGTACTAACAATCAATCGTATCTTCAATAAAATAACTTTAACCAAAAATAGCAAGGCGAATCAAGTACTTTACGAACAAAAGAAATGGAATCGCAATTCGGAACATATCCACAAAACCCACGGTAAGGACACAAGCCTAAAAAACTTAGAAAATGAAAATGAAATTTGCATACACTCATTCTCTCATCAATCTCACCCAATTATATGTATGCAAATAAAACAGAATCAAAAATAGAAAGGTTTCGGATATATCTATTCATTTTCTTCCGTCAGAGTCAATAAATCCACCCCGAAAGAAATTAAATAAAAAAAAAAAAAAAATATTCAGCCTTCAGCTGAAATTAGTTTCCCCTCCGCTAAAGAGGTTTTTTGACAGAACCTTTTAATTTGTATTGGCAGCCATGTACAGGATGTATTTGCATGTAAATCAAACGGGGAGAAACCAACCGTTCTTCCAGTTTTTCAGATTTGAGAGTTAAATATGCACACACGTACACCAAAAGTCGCCAAGCTTGGCGACTTTTGGCATAGTTCTTGAGGGAGGCACGTGACCGTGGTCGGACCATTACCTAACTTATGTGGTAGGACGGTATTGTGCTTGAAATGGATGAATGCCCCTAAAATTGCCATTGACCGTAATGTATTGGAAATCTTTTGAGTGTTCCTGTAGCAGAACTGTAAATGATAAAGACACTTTTTTAATGGAGAAATTCATTTTCTAACTCTTTACAGCATATATCACTCCTGCGTCGTTTGAAATAGCCCAAAACCTCTAAAAAACGCTTTGATGAATGTCGGCCCATAGAGCTTAATGTATTTCGAATCTGTTAGGCCATTCTGTTGATAAACTATCCAGTCGAATGGAACCGAAACGGGAGGTGCACAAATAGATGTTACAACAATCCTAAATATAAAGTTTCAACATTCTACGCCTAATAGTTTTTGAGATATGCGAGTTTAATGAATTTCGGCCCATTGAGCGTAATGTATTTCGAATGTTTTGGGCGGTCCTGTAGATAAACTATCCAGTAGAATGGAACCAATAGGGGAGGTGCACAACTAGATGTTACAACTATCCAAAATATGAAGCTTCGACATTCTACGCCTAATAGTTTTTGCGTTAGGCGAGTTTAATGAATTTCGGCCCATAGAGCGTAATGTATTTCGAATCTTTTGGGCGGTCCTGTACATAAACTATACACTCGATTGCGACCAAAAGGGGAGGTGCACAACTAGATCATAGAACAATCCTAAATATCAAATCTCAACATTCTACGACCAATAGTTTTTGAGATATGCGAGTTACATACATACGTACGTACGTACGTACAGACGGCATGGAAAAACTGACCACAATAGACTCTTTGAAAGTTACTTTGAAATTTTTCAAGTATCCATTATTCCAATCATGTGTCGGATCTTGGTGTGTTTCAAATTTCCGTGAGATCTGTAAGATTTTATTTACTATCAATTATCATCCACGACTTTTTTTGTCTGCCCAAAACTATTACCCTCTTTAGCGGAGGGTAATAAAATCAAACTATAAATGAATAAATACATAATACGTTTGCATTCATTCTTATCAAGACAAATCTAAAAGTCCGTGAAATTGTTCTTGTCACAGTTTCGATTCGACAAGCAGTAAGCAGCATCCTGGTGACTGAGATCTGTCTATTTTTATGCATTAATTATAAGGTTTGGGTGACAGTAGGAAAATCATTCGCGTACTAAGCTTCGCACGCAATGGCCGTTTTTTCTCAGTTTTCTTTTTATTCGACGTCGTCTTGCTCGTTGATAAGTACCGGGAAAATAAATAACGTCATAGTGGTGAACGCTAAATAAAGATGAATTCGAACTCTTTTTTTGGCGGAATATATTACAAACTTAACTACAATGGGTTCGCGCTACAACGTGGGACATAGGCGGGACAGTCTCCGGCGTCTTCTTTCTTTGATGTTGCGCGGGAGCCAAACATCTCGGCTTCTACATGCTGGTTTCACCGTCATTAATCCACTTTTTATAAATACTGACAACGGCAGATCGTGAACAACCGGCCAGTCGTGCAGTTTCGGAGAGACTCGTTCCGAGTCTTGGGGTCATTACAGTCTGCTCTCTATCCAATTCTCTTAGATCAACAGCCTTAACTTCTCTAGCAACAGTTCAATACCATCCCCACTTAAGGCTGTTTAACCTGACAAGCGAAAGTCAAATCGGGGACTCTGGGAAAAGCGGGAAATATGGGTGGTTTGGGGGTCCAAGCATACATGTCGCGCCATCTTTATTCATGTAATGGACACAATTGTCAGCTGTATTTTTTAGAATTTCCCTGAAAAATTTTAGAAATATAATTATAACTTTAAAATTGAAACGATAAAATGGACTTTTCTTGATGTAAAATAGTGTAGTAAGTATTAGAGATCAGCGCGAGTTGATTTTTTCAAATGAAATTGGATTGAAACGCGGTAAAACTGCTGAAATTCTTTGAAATTCCGTCTGAAATATCATCTTCCTTTATTTACTTATTTTTTAAATTAAATGGCTCCTATAAACTTAATGTTCATAAAGCATCGTAAAGTCGTTTCAGAAGAACCATTATAAATTTTTCAGTAGCTTTTCTACTGTCATTTTATTTTAAATCTTGATCAGAAGTCATGTTCATTAGGTTTCATAAACCATTACGGGTTTCAATTATAAAATTTGTCAAAAGCAAAATGCAGTACATTTTGGGCCCCAAAACATTCTTAAATACATCTATACATTTATACTTCAAAGTTACTTTTGAAAGAAAATTTTTCCGTCAGCCAATTTTGAATTTGAGTTTAAAAAACAATGTTTTTCCTTTTTTCTTTTTACGAAAACTGACTGATTATTCAAATTTTAAATTTGCAGTAGTCCACAGAACAGTTCCTGAAGAAATATTCTGAAAAATTTCATTGTTCTAGGAATGTAAATTTATTTTTTATCTGTAGTGAAAATTAACCAAAAAGCAGACTTCTCCAAAAAAGTGGCATATTTAATAATTTTTTTCAAAAAACGGAGTACTTTTTCAAATTTGAAATTTGTTTCGGTTCACAATATGGTTTCTGAAGAAACAGTCTAAAAATTTTCATAGTTCTAGCATCCTAAGTTCATTTCTGATCTTAAGTGAAAGTCGATCAAAAACGTTTTCCTCTGAAAAAGTATCAAGTTTCACTATTTAAAAAAAAAAATTAAATTGTTTTTCAAAATTTATCTCAATGTCAGTTCTCAATCTAGTTTCCGAGGAAACATTCTGAAAATTCTCATAATTATATCATCGTAAATTTATTTCTAATCTTGGTCAAAATTCGAGAAAATAGCGTTTTCTCTGAAAAAGTGTCAAGTTTAATAATATTTTTAAAACAATTAAATAACTTTTCAAATTTTATCGCAATGTCAGTTCTTATTCTAGTTTTAGAGGAAACATTCTGAAAATTCTCAAAGTTATCTGATTATAAGTTTACTCCCTATCTTGGTCGAAAATCAACCGAAATCCTGCGTTTTCAGGTAAAACAGCCTTAATGGCGTGGCCTTCATTTCATCCAGACAAGATCACTGAAAAATGTAAGTGTGGTCATAATGTTTCTGCTCGTCAATGTATGAGGAATGGTAATTGTATAGTTAGGGAATGGTTTAAAACCGTTTGAGAGGTTTTCATAAGTGTCTAAAATAATTGTGTAAGTGTTTCAAGCAGTCTTATAAATACCCTATCTCACAACGAGAACTTTTCACTTACGAAAGGGATGTGTTCTAAGACCCCTCACGTAAGTCAAGACTACTGAATATAGGCGACCATTGGCCGAGTGGATAAGACACTGAACACTAGGTGAAGTGCAAAGGTCCAGGGCTCCTGCTTATACCGCGCAGCTGTCGATCTAATAGTTTGGAGTCGCGGTTTTCTTCTTTCTTTTATGTGCTTTTGTAAGACAACTAACTGTTCATGCCACACATCATTTTTGTATTATAGTATTATCATTGATTCTTGACGTGCCTGTAAAATTTCACGTTAATTGGAGACGGAGAAGTTATCGAAAAACTGATTACTGAGTTATAACATAAGACCCATACATGCAAAGTGAGCTTAGTAGAAGAAATCTATAAAGCCGTATTTTTTTCCACAAATGTCCACTAGGTTGGAGCGAAAAAACTCAAGTTGACATTTTCGAGTCGCTATAGTGCGATGGGTGAATACAAGAAGCGATGGGTTGTTCATGCGATGGGTTGTCGAAGAAGCGATGGATTGAAGAAGTCGCCATGTCGAAGAAGCGATGGGTTGTCCAAAAGTTGCGATGGGTGAATACAAGAAAAACAAAAAAAAAATTATTCAGATTGGACTTTATCTTCCGATCGCACAAACCGTCTAAAAATTATTTAAAAAAAAAAAAAAAAAAAAAAAAAAAAAAAAAAAAATTTGAAAATTTGCGATTTTTTCTCAATTTTTAAAAAAATTAGTGATACATATTATTCACCGCTATACTGAAAATTATTGGCTGATTGTACTGTTTAATAATAATAATGAAAAGAATTGCGTTTAGAGAATATCTTTCGATCGCGCAAGCTCAATAAAAATCGGAAAAAATTCAACTTTGTGTGATTTTGAGTGGAGCCTCACTAGAAAAGATTTACAGCAAAGTCAAACGGATTCAGATGAACTACATGGCATACATTTTGACGGAAGGAAGGACGATTAATTCGTCCCTAATTGTAGAAAGGATTGCATTTGAACTGTATCGTCGAACTAATAAAGAAGAATACTGTTCTATCGAAAAAGAAACTGGATCAGTTTATTTAGGCGTCTCTGAACTCTGGATCTGCTATGGACAGTAGCTTCTACAGTATCGTATGTAGCTTTTACAGTATCGTATGTAGCTTCTACAGTATCGTGTCTTACTGAACTTACTGAACAAGGGGTTTAACTAGAATACTTGGATTTGGTAGGCTGTGGTAGTACAAATACCAATAATGGATGGAAAAAGTGGTGCTATCAGACAGCTTGAAGTGCATCTCGGACGACCACTTAAGTGAGCTTCTGTTTATTAGTTTTATTGAATTACCTTTTCGCCATCTTTTTCAGCATTTGGATGGTGAAACAACTGGCCCAAGATCATTTAGTGGACCCATCGGGCAGAGCCTTATTGGTTGTGAAAAGGTTTCAGTGATAAAATTTCAATGAATTGATTGTGAAATTCCGGAAGTGGACAGACAACTGTTGAGCAAGGACCAAAGATATCTTTTCGACGTAAGTCAATCAATTAAAAGGGGAAACTTTCCAAATGATTTATCAAAGGGTGTCCCCGGACCAATCTCATACGCCAGATGGCTCGCTTTTGCAAATACAGTCCTTCGACTTTACGTGAGAGTTGAAAACTCTTCAGATTCCTTAAAAGTTATAGTGACATTTATTTTAAAATCTTACATGCCAGTTTGGTTTGAAATAAAATGCAGTAAGTACATTACAGACGTTCCTGTTCATCTGTATAGAGCAATAGAAATATCTCGATGCATTGCCTGAAGAAAGTGGTATTCAGAGTTATTGAACGAAACTCGTTCTTTGCTCATCCAGAAAACCTACTCATGGCAATGATCTTTGATAAGAGAAATCACATAAGACAGCTAGGGCTAAAACGAGTGTTAAAAGCCAGGCAGACTGTTTCAAAAGGTAAAGGCATCAGAAATGCGGCAGACTACAGAAGTAATTGATTGGAATGCAGCAAAAATATCATCTCCACCTCTTCTTCTGAGAATAGCCAATGAAGAAATACATTCCTTTATACAATCAGCTGATATCTCAGACTGGGATGTTAAAAATTTCCCCTGCCACACGCAAGCTGTCGAGCGGTGTGTTAAATTTGTAACGGAAGGTATGTGGGTCCCAATCAAGAGATGGATTCATCAGGGCCACACTGAAATCAAGATCCGTGATACAGGAATTTGACACAAAATCGCAGTACAAAGTCGAGTCTAAAAGTCAGATTTAAACAGATGAAATAACAAACTATAGATTTAAGTAATGTAAATGCAAACACACTCATTGGTTGGATGGAGGGAAGAGTGTGGGTGGATGGGAACGCAAACTGACCTCAGAGGATTAGTTTCTTAATACATCAAAAATCACTCAAAGTTGAGTTTTTCCCTATTTTTATTGAGCTTGCGCCAACGGAAGATATTCCCTAAACGCAGTCATTTTTCATTATTATTATTAAACAGTACAATCTGTCAATATATTTCCATATAGCGATAAAAAATATATATATAATAATTTTTTTTTAATTCAGAAAAACTCGGAAATTTTTTTTTTTTTTTTTTTTAATTTTTAGACGGTTCGCGCGATCGGAAGATAAAGTCCGACTTGAATAATTTTTTTTTGTTTTTTGTTTTTCTTGTATTCACCCATCGCAACTTTTCCGCACTATAGCGATCCGAAAATGTCAACTTAACGTTTTTCGCTCCACCCTAATGTTCACTCCCTTGTTATAGAAATCTTGAAAAGAAAAGGTATGTTGAGCCTGACGAACACAATGGCCCAATGGCTGACCAACAGAATGGGATCCAATCAAAAAATGGCACTACTGCCAATAGTGGAAACGTGCAATTTGTGTGTGACATTTATGTGCATATATTGGCTATTTTGCTAAGGCAAAGCACACTAGGCTATCTGCCAAAGGGGTGAGTGCCTTGGGCGAAGGACTTTTTTAGGACAGTTAAGGATGAACTTTTTAGACATAAATTATTATTTTGCCGCGCAGCATCACTGCAGCGCGGAGGCTATAAAATATACCTGGTGTGCACTGACTAATAACAATGTACTGAGAGACCTGAAATATTAATATGGGGCGGAACTTGTATGCAGGATGGACGCATGGTCGCCACTGGTACGTGTGCACTGCGCCTATATATTGTGGTTTTTTAGGCTGCAATTGCTGTGCCGCTCATTAATATAACGCACTTGTAGACTGGGACTTAAGGGATTTTAAAGGGTATTCACGCTACATCAGGATAAAACTGCCCAAAACTCCAGACTGTTAGATCAACAGCCCGCCCTTGTAGGCTAGAATCCCGGACCTTCACACTTTAACCGTTTACCTATGTTCGATGTCTCATCCACTTGACTGCATGCGAAAGTACATTACATGTTTATGTATGTGATAATCATAGGCGCACCCTTGGAGGGGGGCTATGGGGGCTCGAGCCCCCTAAATGAAAGGGCGGCTCCGGACTGAATTCTAGGAGGGGGCCATTGAACTTTCTACATGCCTATAAATTGTTAAAAATGCAAATTGAACGCGTGAATTCGTAAAGTATGCTAATCTGAAGTTTTAAAACAAAATTTCGGAGGGGGCCGTGGCCCCTATGGCGCCCTCGCTGGAGCAGCCCTTGCCTGAAGGCTGAAAGTTAGAAGTGAAAAGCATTAAAAATTGAAAAATGTGTCCCAAATGAATTTTAATTCTTTTTTAAAATTATCTTTAAATCATTTCTAAAGTACTAAAAAAATGTTAGTTTTTAAATAAATACTTATAGTTAGTGTATGAAACGCAGTTAAACTCGGTTACAACGTTACTGAAAAGATCGGATAACTATTTGACTACAGCATATATTCCATGGACAAGTCAAGTAAGCGGCACAGAATATTTTGACGTTATAAGAGCGTTATAACTATAATCAAGGTCACTATAACCGAGTTCAGCAGAATTGGCAGCCCAGCCACCCCTCAAACTAAAATCCTGGGTGCGCCACTGGCGCGAATACATACATTTACATCAATATGACAGCGGCACCTTCAGAGATCTCTGGGTGGAACAATGAATTATTTGGGCTCTGCATCATTCGTGAACAATTACTATTGAAATGTACTGTACAAGGCAAGTGTTGTTTTGTGAACTCTTATAAAAAATGAGCCTACAGGAGTTACAAAACACTCAGGAGAAATATACGGAATTTCGCAATATTCCTCTAAACGGGTAGTTAGTATTATTCCATGGTGTACAGGGTGAACAAGGATTATTACTTTTTTCGAACGTTTAACATTACTAGTGTGCCTTTAATGCTGTTCAAAATTCCTGTGACGATGATTCCTCTTCAGGTGAAACACCCTTTAATTCGCCTTTTATTTCATAGATGGCAGCACTGCATCACTCAAAGACAAACTGTATCTAGATTCATCTTTTAGAATCACTGATCTGAGTCATGGAGGCAATATTTACTCAAACTTTCTGCACAGATTCACCCATGTCTTTCTTTATAAGAACCGATTACAGCGATAAAAAAGAGCTGAGTCCGAGCAAAAACCAAGCTTGGGATTCGTCTCGGACCATATAAACATGTTTTCACAGTTTCTTTTATTTTTTTACATGTTTTTGTTATTTTCACATGTGGTCGGTAGGGGGGGGGGTGGGGGGTTGCGGACCCCACACCGGTTGACACCATCAGGAGGGGGGGGGATGATACCAAAATACTCTTAATCTAAAACTTTCGACTAATTTTCAGAAAAAGGATAAAACTTTGATAAGGAAGAAAATTTGATTAGAAATAAAAGTAAATGCAAACTCATGTTTTGTGCAGTTGTGGAAGATAAAAGCATTATTTTGTCTCTATTGTATTTTTCAGTCTTAAAATTTTATTTTTTTCCTTCCCCCCAACAAAATAAGAATATAGTTTGTTGTTCTCAACTTATTTGGACAAAAGGCAAATGGTGTATATCCCATCACTTGGAGTAATGGATTATGCAGTGGCCGCCGCTTAATTTGATCACGTTCGTACCATTGATTTTGATCCAATAAAGAGGCCGATTCGAAAAAGCGGCGGCTTTGATTGAGGCTTTAAGAAGAAGGATTCCGTTCCGTTTTCTGTGATTTGATTCGATAAAGCGGTTGATCCAGTTAACTAGTGATCCAAATAAGCGGCGGCCACTGTATTACTCCAAGATCTTTTAAAGCTTTACAGGCTCTATGCGACACGAGTCCCCAGCTTTCCTCGCCTCCCCACGCGTCCATCCGTAGCCGGACCACAGTCAGTGGCGGACTTAATGCAAGTTTGTCGGGGGGGGGGGCAATTAGTCCGTAGGTGGGGGCGGTTAGATAGAAGATTGACCTATACATCCATTTTAAGTAAAATAGAATCTTGTACATTAATTTCTTTTGTCTCCGGGGGGGGGGTGGCAGTCGCCCGCTCCCGTTAAATCCGCCCTTGGCCACAGTATAAATTAATTGCGATACATAAATGATAATTGAGTAAATATGTTTTCACGCCATTTACTTTATTCGAGACAATTTGCTATTATTCTGTTGCAATGAATTTTTGTATTGTTGAAAAGTATTTCAATCGGAAATTGTTCTGAAATGGAAAAATGATTCAAATTGTTTATTTATTCTCCGTAGTCAGTATTGGTTTGGTTTCTGGTTGTTGTTGTAATTGATTTTTTTTTTTTTTTTTTTTTTTTTAAGGTTTCTGACTATAATCGAAGATGGACTTATACCCCTCAATATCCGTTTAACATTTATTAAATTCCAAATAACATTTATTAACAATCAGGACAGAAATGGACAAACATTCATGCTCGTGTCAGGATTCGAATCCGGACCCAAAGGAAGGTAGTACGGCCGTGACCTTCGAAAACAAGGCCTGCTGCCTCGAATATTGAGTCATCCTATGTAGGTCAAATTTAGACGTAAAATTAAAAGTTGTATAGCAATATTACGATTGTGGTTGCTTATCGTCAGTTTATAAAATTTGTTATTTCTTACATTTATCTTGATTTATTATTGATTGCGGATTAAATAGGACATTAAAAATGCATTTAGAAATTGTGATTGCAGCTCCAATGTTTAATACTTATATATATGAGACGTCAGATATTTCAGTAAAGTTCCACTGTTAAGGCAGGTAAAGCGGTTTATTAAACATTATCTTTAAGTTACAGTATAGATTGAGAAGAAAAGAGGGGAGACGGGTACAAAAATCTAATTAAGCAGTTCCAGTGGCAGAAGCCTCTCGATTTTCGATGTGCGGGAGTATTTACGCTTACCACACCACGTGGTTTGCGAAGAGATAACTCCGCCTCTCTCTGATCTCTGATCGAACCACACACATTTACCAACATGACCCGCATCCGGGGCTACAAAGGCGTGGGGACACGTGTACACTAAAAAGAACACAGATTCAAGGATCTTGTATCTGGCAACTAACTAAAGAAAGAAAACATAGCTCCAGAGCGCGCGTGGCAAGTTTGACAGGAAAGCAAAACTTACAGTGAAAGTACCGCTTGAACAATACCCAAACTAGTAAAACCCAAATTACCTTTTTATACATTACATATATATATAATTTTAACTTTTGTTCTGAAGACATGTTTTCAAGCACTGATAAATTTGATATCAGGTTGTAACGAAAGTTCTCCGCCAAATCTGCTTGAAAAACTAACTTCTAACTCCTTAGATAACTCTTCCGGTACCAAACCTGCACAGTGTCACGTGATGCAACAATAGTATTTAAAGCTGTATACTCATTTTTCGTTGATATTCTGTAGCTGACTTTTTGCAACACAACTGGAAGTAAAAGATGGTTCCAATCCTCTAGAGTGATAGTTCCATTTGACACACCTTGTACTTAATGATAACTATATTTTTTACAGATTTCATAACACAGTGTTATAAAGTAAGTCTCTTTCTTTCAAATGCCAAAAATCGTTTCACAAAATAGGAACAAATATGCCAACGCGAACTGTTTTCTGACGATGTTTACGGTGGCGGGAAACTTTCGTTACAACCTAATAAAATGATGATGAGCAACCAGAATTTTATTTTTATTTTACAAATTTTCATTTTATGCCGAAATCGGCCTACTTAGGATGACGTATTTCTTAAGCCAGCAGGTTTTAGTTGCGAAGGTCACGGTAGCCACTACAGCGCATGGGCAGTAGGTTTCTGGATAGGGAGAAGCTGCAAGAGAGCTATCTGCCTAAAGCCCGGGGAGTGGGATGCTTTGGGAAGAAGACTTTTTAAGGTGTTTTAACGCGTGCTCTCGTAGCATCTGAAAAAAAAAATATATCGCCCAAACTACTGACCGTTAGATCGACACTCGACAGGCACTCGAATGGTCAAAACCCCGGACCTGCACTCGGTCATTCGTCGGCCGTTCTATATTCAGAATGCTTATAAGAGACAATACAGCAGTATTTTTTTTTTCTAGAAAAGACGATACAAAAAAAAAAAAAAAAAATTCAACCGTCGTACTGATTCATAAAAACAACTTCAAGGTCGATTGCTCTAAAAAAAAAAACCAAACAAAAAAACCTCTTTGATGTTTGTGAGACAAAGAGCAAACCGCTAAAATCTATAGCACAAGCATCCACAGAAAAAAAAAAAAAGAGTTTTGTAAAAGCCTCTATAAATCCATCAGGTATGAATATAAAAAGCTGCATTACGCACCCCCCCTCCCCCTCTTTCGCACTCGACTGCGGCCGAACACTTTGCTGAGTTATTCGAAGAGATTTATGGAGCTCTTTCGACTCCCGTAAGAAGTGGCTTTTATTTTTAACAGGATAAATGCGGGATGATAGATATATACAACGAATAAGTCGGTGCTAATGCACACGTTTCCCTTATATTAACCCTTAAAACGATTTTAAAATAATTTAATCTGACGAAATGAAGTTTAAATGGTGGACTTTGATTGGCTATGGTGTGAAAGATATCTATGACAATTCCTGTAAAATTCAAATTACGTAATACACGTCGACAACGAGTTCCAGCTTAAGGCTGTTCTTCGAAGGAAAGAAAAAAACTCTGTTTTTAGTCTTAATACACAAATTGAAATAAACTAATAGCACCACGGTCTCCAAAAAATTCCAGATAGTTCTCCATAAGCTGCTTTACACACTGCCATAAGCGAAAAAGCTGCGCCTTTAGTGAAATTTTCAGAAAAAATTCTTAAACATGGATCGGAGCTGCAGGATTTTTCGAAGAGTGACACGTTTTGTGAAAATTTCCGAATTTTAAGAATTTTTTCTAAAAGTTTTAAAACGGATACAGGTTTATCGTATATTTCAATATGTAGTACAGCTTGTAAAGAGGCAGTTTCAGAATGTTGAAGTGCCTGACATAATTAGTTTATTTGTACTTATGTACCAAAATCGCATGATTTTTTCGAACTACACCGTAAACATTATACTACTTGAAGTTTTCTTTGTCCAGCCACTTTGAGAAGCATTTTTTGGTGACATATCAAGTCCAAAATAACTTTCACAGAACATCCGAGGTTCCTAGTGTGCTTATAAATTCAAGAATTGGTCAACTCAAAACTTTTATTGTCTATGATTTCAATTCAGAGTAACTGTCCTGCCTAGATTCATGACCTTACTTCAAACCTTGCCTGGAGCCATGGGTTGAAACGATAGATTAAAACCATTTTACAGATATCTCAAAGATCCCTTCTTTTTAGAAGAAGGGCTCTTAGTTTAAGAGCGTTACATTAACTGATATTCATGTTGATACAGCCGCTAAAGTGGCTGACAACAATAACGCCGTTGAACCGAATATACAATGCAAGAAATACCTGCAATTTTACCACATATATTTCTGCTGTAAGATAACAAGTGCTGCATGTTTTGGAGTATACAGCACTCTGTGTTGAAAATCCACTCACGAAATCACGTAATGGCGTTCATAAGCCGCAACCACGAAGAACCCTATACAACAAATTGACAGAGTCTTTACACCGCAACGTGTTGGCGTTACGTTTACTCGCACGTTGTGCTGTTATCCAGGGAATTATTTTTTGCAATGTACATAAGAAAGTACACTATACACAAGGAATCAGCGTCTTCTGATGTCTGTTTTAGGGTTTTAGCAGTTTGCTTTGGAAGATACTTATAATGCCATTCAAAATTCTTTACCTCCTCAGTTTCCGAACCTTAAAAAAATTCCCAATTTAAAATAGAATTGCTTCTACTAACATAATGCGATTTTATAAAAGCTATATTACAGAGTCCCAAAACGATTTCGAGTAACATTTTGCATTGACTACCGAAATATCTTGTTTGATTTTCCTTTAAACAGACTATAAGATTCAGTATTCGTACACAATGATATACTTAAATTTCTTCAGCTTACAATGCTGTGATGTACAGAAACAGAACAGATTATTACGAAACGTATATATTAGTTTTGACTACATACCAACAGATTAGAAACCGACGTCGAAAAAATGTGAGATAATCATTGTTTTATTGTGCCGCTTGTGAATGAAAAAGCAGAATTTAGTTTCTTCCAACATTTCTTTTTAAGAAATTAAACTTATGCATATTTTATACAAATATAAAGCAATATATAACCAAATGTGCGTGTGTATTAAGATTCGGAACATTTAAGGGAAGTGTCGCAAAATGCAAGGAGGTATATATCGGTATATTTAGTATGTCTTTTCAGGAGCTGTACTAGACAGTAATAAACGATAAATTAAGAAACATTCAGGAAATGTTTTGTATTGAAATATGTGGGTATTCTTGAATTGTAAATTAAAAATGATTAACAGTTGTGTGTAAATACTATTGGCGTAACTAGGTGGAAACTAAAAGAACCTATGAATGGAACAGTCCGAATATGTTTCTTCTTCTTCAATGGCTCGATAGCTCTGGGCTTAATTTTCTAGACAATCCTACATTTGACAATTGTTTTCCAGATTTTAACCTTTAGAATGTTTAGGTCTTTTTCAACCCAATCAATGCATCGTAGTGGGAATTTATTTAATCGGTGAAATATTTGTTTTTGATACTGATTTTTGTAATTAGCTCTTCATCTACTTTTTTCGCCACAGCCCCTTGCCAAGACCGTAATCAGAGGAGAAGGGGGGTTGAGGCCACGGGGACTGAGCCCTACCTACCAGTCTCCCAGCCCCTCCCCCGTAAGGTTTTTAAAGATTTTTGTAAATTTACTAATAACTGCGGAAGTTTTAGTGGAATTACAAAATGGGGGCAAAAGCATTAACTGTCACCCTTAAGTTCCTCACAGTTTAATTTGCTACCGTGGACAACTGAACCGTGGCAGGCATTCCGATGGAGGAAGTAAAAACTTAAAATTGGGGCCACGTTTGTCCCCCGTTTCTTACACCTGAATTTGCCAGTGAATCTCAATGAAAAAAATTTTAATGGAATGAATGGTAAATATTTTTAAAAATACGACCATTTGTGTAGCAAATATTCTAGGAAATGATGTACAAATTGAAAAAAAAAACTCTTCCTCTTCGCCAACTACTAATATTTAGTCAACCCTCCCCCCCAAACTAGATTCATATCCCTACCTAGCATGTCATCTTGTTTACGGCACCTTTCCTACAAGTGGTATCCCTATCCTATACTCTTACAATAGAAATTTCATTCTTCTGGGGGGGGGGAGGGGTAAGGGAAACTTTAATGCCCCCTCTAGACAACGTTTACCTTACTGCATTACAGCTTAAATTTGAGTCGTGTTGCATTAACTTAAATCGTAAAGGTTTTTCACCTCACTAGAAAAACGGGAATTTTGTATTCACGTAGTGGTCTTGCGCATTAAGATGAAATGAAAATCTTTTACTCGAGGGTGAGAATGGGCAACAGGAACCAACTTCTGTGTTTATACTGAACCAGATCTAATTTCCGAATGCTTTTTTTTTGTTGTTGTTTGTTTGTTAACTTGAAAGGTTTACCGAGATCTTCCCTAGTACACTAATAACTTCCAAGTTTTCTGACCGATTAACTTTGCGCAGGAAGAAAAGCAGAAAAAAAAAAAAAAAAGTCACAAACAGAACCACCCACATGCGCGTGTGGTGAGCTGCTTGCAGTAAACACATCTATGCAAAACCTGGCGCCAGTGTTTTCAAGCCACCCTCTACAGCCCATACCCTCTCTATCTCTCTCTCCACACCGTGGATGTCGCGATTCCATCGTCTCAGCCCCCCCGCTCTCAGCTCCTACCACAGAAACAATGGCAACCCCCCCCCTACCAATCTCCTTTTGTCTTATCTCGGCGGCAGCATTTGTGCTAAAAGGCTACCCTGCAGCCATAAATTAACCATGGGCTCTTACAATTTCTTCTTCTTGTTCTTCTATTTCTTTTTTTTAATGGGCCAACTCCTTATCTTAACTCGGTCGCAACTCGATGCCATTTGTTGGAAAAGATGCGAGCACTCTCTCTGGTTTTGCATTTTTATAAGCGATCGCATTGACAAAATGGCGGAATGATTTAACGGTGAAATAAAACTGGCGTTTCTCTCTTTTTTTTTTTTTTTCTGTTAGACGTCTCGCGTATGGAGGTCTGTCTGTCTCCACGCGTGATCTGTTCTCGGACCTGTCTCCTAATCCTTTGAGTTGTATACCGCCAGGAATAAATTCCGGCGCGATTGCATTATTGCTTCGATTTGAATTGGCTCGGCGCGTAGTTTATGAGCGGCATCTCGGACGGTTGTAAAGTTCAAAATGCTGTTTAGGTTCGGGTGGGTCATAAATATTAAGAGACAACGCGTAAAACGATACTGTGTTATAGATTCGGTTTCCGTGAGCAATAGTTCAGGTGGGGATAGGTTTATAGCCAAAAAAAACTCTGTTTTTAGTCTTTGTACACAATCTGAAATAAACTAATAGCGTCATGATAAAATAAATAAAAACTTTGTGAAAAAAAAAAACACACATAGAAGGTTACTTCGAGGCGTAACGATCGTTTCGACCGAAAATTCGTTCGGTCTTCGTCAGAGAAACCCTTCCGTCATACAGAGCAGAGGGAACTGAAAAAGATAAACAATCAAGCATGTTGCCACAAGGAAACAAGAAAAGGCGGAAAAAACCAAGGAGAGGGGAAAAAAGAGAGGGCGGAAGGGATACAAAGAAAAGAAAATAAGGACAAACAAAAATATATAAATAAATAATAACAATAATAAAAAGCAATAAAGAACACGCAAGTATAATATTGTGAGGTAGATTTCCTCGCATAATAGTCGATCCTTGCCTTTCACAATGAAAAATTGTCAAAATAAGTGCGACTATTACGCAAGTAAACACGGTACTTATGGCAACACGAATTGTCTGAGCCCTCTCTCCAGGGCCTCCGAGAGAAATTTTATAAGGCTTGACAGAAATGTTCCCGGGCCCCCTCCCCAACTTGTTTTTGCCTCAAGAAATATATTTTAAATTCTGCCCAATTTCACTTTAAAAGTAGCTATTAAAAATAAAAAAATCTGGAGTGACTCCACTCGACTTTCCGAACATTTACGATTAAGATCATTACCAAACACTTAAATAAATTTTAATCGATGAATAATTCAAACATATATACCAAATTGAAACTCAATCGAATGCACCGTTTAAACGCTTGCGCACTTTCAAGAATTTCTCCCCATATGCCATTATGCCATAACATAAAAGAAAGTTTTGTCATAGCCCTTTAGGAGAACTATAAGTCCTATACACACCAAAATCAATACCGGTCTTAGGATGGTGGTTTATAACATGTATACCGAATTTGAGCTCAATCGAATGTATCGTTTAAACGCTAGCGCACTTTCAAGAAATTCCCCCCATAGGCCATAATGTAAAAGAAATCTTTGTCGTAGCCCTGTAGAAAAACTATAAGTCCTATACACACCAAAATCAATACCGGTCTTGCGACGGTGGTTTATGACATATATATCCAATTTGAGCTCCATCGAATGCTCCGTTCAGGAGCTATCGTGTTCACTCACATACACACAAACACACATACACACACACACACATACACACATACATACATACATCTCGTAAAAATAGCATAAATGGATTCAGAAGCCCTCAAAACGTGTAAAAACACCAAAATCTCGAAGTCGAATTTTTTCAGGATTACAATACTTTCCTTACATGGTACATGTTCGGAAAGTAAAAAGTTAATACTCAGGGGTCATTTTTATTCTTACCTAAATTATAATTTTAATAATAGTATATATTTACAATCTGTAATAATGTATTATAAAAAATATTAAAAAATGAAGTATCATTACGTTATTCTTATAACCAGATTCCAAAATATTCCTTTGCCTTACCACCCTCGCTGTCTAATATGTGTTGCAAATCAACATCACCAACAGTGTGTTATTTATCTGTAAATGCATCAGTTCATATTTTGCTATAGTTAAACCACAGTTTCGAAAATTATTTTTTTTTCTTTTAGTGATTTTTATATAGAATGCTAAAAGAAAAGAATGAGTAAGGAAATCTTCATTTTTAGCGATTTTTTATTCATGCTTGAAGGTTAAAAATATATATATAAATGGCAGAATTAGCATATTTATTATTTAATTTTAATAATGGCTTTTCGTGCCTTTTTACTGGCAAAATTTCGTATAACATCATCAAAATTAATAGTTCTGGCAATGTCAGATTCGATGCTTAGTCTTGCTAAGTCTACAAGTCGTTCTTGAGACCATAGTTGATCTTAAGAAAATTTTTTTATGAGTTTCAATTTGCTGAATGATCGTTCAGCAGAAGCTACCGTTGCTGGAATGGTTAAAAACACCCTACGGGCAATGCAAATACTTGGAAATAGATCGTTCAGCTTATGTTCTGTTAGCATGTTCAATAAATCCAGAGGCTCTAATTGATTAATTCCAAAATTAGCTTTGTGGCCGGATGGTAAGTGAATTATTTCTGAAAGAAAATCTTCACTGTTCAGATCATCTTGGTCATTGGCGCACCCAGGATTTTAGTTTAGGGGGGGCTGATCTGAAAATACTGCTGAACTCGGTTATAGTGAGATCGATAATAGTTATAACCCTCTTATAACGTCAAAATATTCTGTAGCACTTGATTTGCCCATACAACACAAGCCCACAAACAAAAACTCATTATAGAGTCATAAATAATTATCTGATCTTTTCAGTGATATTGTAACCGAATTTAACAGTGTTTCATAAATTCTCTGTAAGTATTTATTTAAAAACTAACATCTTTTTAGGCAAAAAATACTTTAGAAATAATTTGAAGACAATAAATAATAATAATAGTAATAATTAATTAGTGACAATTTTCATTTTTTTCTAAGTTTTTCACTTCTAACTGTTCACCTTTAGGGGGGGCTTGAGCTCCCATAGCCCCCCCCCCCCCGTGGGTGCGCCTGTGATCTTGGTACTGTTCCGATAGAAATAATGCCTTTTCTTTCAAACTGCTTTCAGGTATTGTTAAATATCGCCATAATATTTCAAATTAACTTGACAAGTTTTTGACAGCATCAAATCGTACAGTTAGTCCGGTTGATGACCTACGGTGATGATCCTATGACACTATCTGCCAAAGGATAAAATACATAAATTTTAAAATATTTTTCTTCATTATCTAACTGTTTATCAGTTTCTTCACTATCCAGATGATGCCTCTCTCTTTTTCTTTTTTTTTTTTCTTTTTTTCGCGTCTCTCATCATATCCACGGGGAAATGTTTTCTCGATCTCCATATTTAAAGCTACAGTTTTCGCTTCAGACCAGGCTGAAATTCCAATCATTTCAAGTGTCTTCAGATCGGAGAGCAATGCTCCTATGTTTTCAGCTTCGATATATCAATTGCGGTATTTCTTGGCTTGGATGACTTTATTGCACATATCGATTCGGAGCAATATTTTGAACCACACAGCTGGCATTAACACACACACGAAAGATGACATATACAATGGAACTCCATTAATTTCATTTTTAGTTTTTGGAGTTAAATTTTAATCTTTCAATTCTTGCAATGCTAACTTGATGCCAGGAAGGTGATTTGCAAATGGTTTGACACTGTGAATTCGATCTGACTATCTGGTATCCGACATGCTGTGAACTTCGCAGTCGATATGTTCCGTAAAATTTCCCAGCGCTTCGGACTACAGCTAAATAAATTATAGGTGGTTTGCATTGTACCAAAAAAAAAAAAAAAAAATTGCTGCTTCTGGTATGCATTCAGCAGCGTCATTTCCACATAAATTAAGCGTGTGGCATCCGCAAAGTGAAAATATTGCTTTTGGATTCTGTTCTAATATTTTCGCTTGGGCACCATTATATTTCCCAGACATATTTGCACCATTATCGTAAAACTGAGCCCTACAGTCACTGAGTGGAATTGAGTTAGCTTTCAAGGTAGAAATTATTAATTCAGCAATTTTGTCTCCTTTTTTGTTGCTGCAATCCGAAAATGTGAGAAATCGTTCTTCATAATTCTTGAACTTCTGAAAAAAATCACGGGCCCCCTCTAGTTCGACGGGCCCCGGGGCAGTGCCCCGGCTGCGCCCCCCCCCCCCTCTCGCTGGGCCTGCCTCTCTCGATAACCGAGCTTATCCTAAACCGTAAAACAGAGAGCTGTGCCTAATTATTTCGAGTTCTTCCTTTATGCATGAGGAACTTGCTGGGATACTAGTTATGTTAATCACTTACTAGTTCGATATATTAAGGCTGTTCTACCTGAAAACGGAGGATTTCGGTTGATTTTCGACCAAGATAGGGAGTAAACTTATGATCACATAACTTTGAGAATTTTCAGAATGTTTCCTCTAAAACTAGAATAAGAACTGACATTGCGATGAAATGTGAAGAGTTATTTAATTTTTTTTTAAATGTTATTAAACTTGACACTTTTTCAGAGAAAAAGCTATTTTCTCGAATTCTACCCAAGATTAGAAATAAATTTACGATGACATAATTATGTGAATTTTCAGAATGTTTCCTCAGAAACTAGATTGAGAACTGACATTGAGATAAATTTTGAAAAACAATTTTTTTTTTTTTTTTTTAATAGTGAAACTTGGCACTTTTTCAGAGGAAAACGTTTTCGATAGTCTTTCACTTAAGATGAGAAATGAGCTTATGACGCTAGAACTATGAAAATGTTTAGACTGTTTCTTCAGAAACCATTCTGTGAACTGAAACAAATTTCAAATTTGAAAAGTTACTTCATTTTTTGAAAAAAAAATATGATACATGCCACTTTTTCGGAGAAGTCTGCTTTTTGGTTAACATTCACTACACATAAAAAATAAACTTACATTCCTAGAACATTGAAATTTTTCAGAATATTTCTTCGGGAACTGTACTGTGGACTACTGCAAATTTAAAATCTGAATAACCAGTCAGTTTTCATAAAAAGAAAGAAGGAAAAACATTGTTTTTTAAACTCAAATTCAAAAATGGCTGACGGAAAAATTTTCTTTCAAAAGTAACTTTGAAGTATAAATTTATAGATGTATTTAAGAATGTTTTGGGGCCAAAAATGTACTGCATTTAGCTTTTTACCAATTTTATAATTGAAACTCGTAATTGTTTATGAAACCTCATGAACATGACTTCTGATCAAGATTTAAAATAAAATGACAGTAGAAAAGCTACTGAAAAATTTATAATGGTTCTTCTGAAACTACTTTACGATGCTTTATGAGCATTAAGTTTATAGGAGCCATTTAATTTAAAAAATAAATAAATTAATGAAGATGATATTTCAGACGGAAATTCAAAGAATTTCAGCAGTTTTACCACGTTTCAATCCAATTTCATTTGAAAAAATCAACTCGCGCTGATCTCTAATACTTACTACACTATTTTACATCAAGAAAAGTCCATTTTATCGTTTCAATTTTAAAGTTATAATTATATTTCTAAAATTTTTCAGAGAAATTCTAAAAAATACAGCTGACAATTGTGTCCATTACATGAATAAAGATGGCGCGACAT
The DNA here is from genome assembly GCA_038373885.1 of Cheiracanthium punctorium. Taxonomy (NCBI): domain Eukaryota; kingdom Metazoa; phylum Arthropoda; class Arachnida; order Araneae; family Cheiracanthiidae; genus Cheiracanthium; species Cheiracanthium punctorium. The sequence goes on from JAWZYV010014290.1 coordinate 56,265, forward strand.
GTATGCTTGGACCCCCAAACCACCCATATTTCACGCTTTTCCCAGAGTCCCCGATTCGACTTCCGCTTGTCAGGTTAAACAGCCTTAAAAGTATTTAAATGAAAGCGGATAATACAAGTGATTTTAAATGTCTGCTTATATGCAGACATCCCTCCCCCCCCCCCCCCGCCATAAGCAGATACCACTTATGTAGACTTGCCTTATCACAGTACTCGAAATATTTTAACAGTAGCATAATCGAAATATATTTTAAGCATTCAATGGAATGAGATGACCCTTAAGCTAAAATGCGGACCGATGGCCGAGTGGATGGCTAAAGTTTGAAGGTCTAGGGTTCTGCCCATCGATCGGCTAACGATCTAACAGTTTGGAGTTTTGGACAATTTTTTCCAGATATACTGTGAACACGCGTTGGAATTCCTTAAAAAGTCCTCCGCCAAAGACATCCTATACACAACATTCAGGCAGAGTCCTTGTTTAGGTTCACCTTAACCACAAAGTTATTTGTTGTTGACTTTCCTTTAAGACACATTTGTATTTCCCATTTCCGGGAAACTGGCAATCGACCCACGTTGCGTTTATAATTATTTTTGTCTGTCTCCGGAGTTGATTCGACCATTACAGTTGCAACAATTTTTAATGCACGCGATTACAAGATTATTACCCTGCATCCAAATAATGCAAAATATCCGTTAAAAACAACCGTTTTAAATCCTAAGCAAATTGCCTACTTATTTTTAATTGTAAAAGTACAATTACAGAAAAAAAAAGTGTATGATCAAACTATTTTTTTTAATTTTTTTTTTTTAAACTTCACTTTTAATGCGTGAGCAACTGGAAATGTTAATTGTGGCCAGCGAAGCAAAACAGAGCTGCCTTGCCGGGAAAATGTCAGTGTTTTTTCTACGGTAATGATTTTCTATGCATCTTGTACCACGTCAAAATTTACCTGTTTGCTTTTATTTATTACTCTTTCCACAAAACTAGACATCTTTATTCGCTTTATTTGTTTATTTATTTATTTATTGAAGTCCTGAATTTTTAAGGGGCGTCTTCAGCCATTCTCTCAGATTCGATTACCATAATAAAATAACCGAAAAAAAATTCTAATTATTGTAAGTTGTAGTTTTATTTATATGTTAATTATTAATTAATAATCGATCGGTAATTTAAAGCTGTTGTTTCGAGATATCATGCTAATTATATGAGTATATAGTAGTTTTACAAATAGTCAAATTTTTGAGTATTTGTAAAAATAGTCAAAAGAGTGAGAATTGTCGTATGTAGCCCGACTAAGTCAAGAATTTTTTTACTGGAACTCGAAAAAAATTTGAACTGTAGTAAGGATCCTTGCTGTTCAAAAGGGATCGTCGTCATAGGACTTTTGAACATCTTTAAAAACAAACCAATGGCGTGAAGCATTGGAATAAATTAATAATGCTTCTTCACCCAATATACCATGGACTAATACTAACAGTAAAGCTGTATGTCTCATACAACTTCCGGAAAAAGAAATGATAAGCACAAAAGAAAAAAACGCCATCAAAAATGAGCCAAGGAGTTTGTAACTTTCATTCTAAATTTTTCCAAGTCTCGAACGCAATTAAATTCTGTAAAAAGCTGTTCAAAAGTTACATGATTTTCATAAAAGGACAAACTTAAAAGAGTGAGAATTGTCGTATTTTAAATGAAAGCTATATCGAATGTGAACGTTTACTGTGAAATGAAGAGGAATTTTCATTTCGTTTAGCTATTACTTACGTCTACCAACTTCGGAGTGGATAAGGAACTGAACATCGATAGATCCTGAAGTGTAATAGGGCTATCACACTGAGACAAAATCCGGCCAACTTTCCTTGCAAATCAAGTTTTCGGCCGATTTTCTCCTCCGTTACCTTGACGACCGCGAACTCCAACTTTTTCCTTTCCGAAGGAAAAAATCCGAGTCGGGCGAAATTTCGACCAATCAGAGTACTTCTTCCTGCTACGTCATAAGCAATTTCGAACAATGGCTACTACTACTATGTTCGAAGCTTGGCTCGATGTCAGAATAACGTGTCAGTAAAATTATGGCCGCGTTCAAGTGGACTTTCGAATTAGAGATGGCTGCCCATCCGATGCTGCCGAAATTGCTGCCGATCCGATGTAAAAATACCAACGCATGATAAGTAAAATAAGAACCTGCACGCCAAATCAGCGATGCGATGACTATTTAGCGTCGGAGAGAGTTTGTTTACTTTTGCAACCCTTAAAGATAACCACGCCTTCAAGTCCCTCGGAAAAGTTGGTCCAACGCGAAGTTGCTCGGATTTTCCCTTTAGTGTGATAAGGCCATAAAGGTCCAGGGTTCTGGCACTATGGACTGATACTAACAGTAAAGCTGTCCCAAGCCCGACTAAGTCAAGGCGAGACCCGGGCCAACCGTCTCCCTTGGGGACCCCTTTCATACTGATATAAGCAAATCTATCCACACATACATAGTGTTATTTCTTGATTTAGGTGTCCTTTTTATTATAGGGCCAGAGCAGCTGCCCCCGTCTATCCGTGCCTTAGTCAGGCTCTGTGTATGTCTCATACAACTTTCGGAAAAAAATTCGTAACCACAAAAATTGTCTTCAAAAACGGGCCGAGGGGTACCCGTTTTTGGAAATATCGCGGAATTCCGTATGTTCACCATTTTTACTTTCCGAACATGTATCCTGTAAGGAAAGTATTGTAATCATGAAAAAATTCGACTTCGAGATTTTGGTATATTGACACGTTTTGAAGTCTTCTGAATTCATTGATGCTATTTTACGAGATGTATGTATGTATGTGTGTGTGTGTGTGTGTGCAGGGCCGGCCCAAGGGGGGTGCGAATGTATAGGCGATCGCCTAAGGTCCCCTGGGCCATTTTATTGCTATCTCATGATAGAGAAGAGACATGATAGAGAAGAGGCCCCGCTCTTGCGCTTCGCCTGGGGCCCCCTCACGCCCCTCGCGCCGTCTCTGATGTGTGTGTGTGTGTGTGTGTATGTGTGTGTGTATGTGTGAACACGATAGCTCCTAAACGGGGCTTTCGATTGAGCTCAAATTGGGTACACATGTTATGAACCACCATCGTAAGACCGGTATTGATTTTGATGTGTATAGAACTTACAGTTTTTCTACTTAGCTACGACGAAAATTTCTTTTACATGATGGCCTATGGGAAGAAATTCTTGCTTAAGCGGCGCATTCGATTGAGCTTCAGTTTCGTATATAGGTTTGAATGATTCAACGATTAAAATTTATTTAAATGCTCCGTCATGATCTTAATCGTAAGTGTTCGGAAAGTCGAGTGGAGTCACTCCAGATTTTTTAATGAGTGTTTCGTAACTCCTATAGGTTTATCGTTTGAGCCAGTTCATAGCAAAACTTGCAAAGAGACACTGTAAATTTTTTCAATTCTCTAGCGCAATTATATTTTTTTGAAAGCTCTTCAAAAGTTGCATGATTTCCAAGTTGAACATGAACAGCCGCCTAATGATGTTACTAAAAATGGAAAATTAAAATGAAAAAAACGAGGCAAGCAAACTCTAATTCTAGTGCTGCCCTCTACGGAGCTGCAAATACACTAGAAAACTGAAATATTGTTTCTGATCATTTTGGGATCGATGAACAGGCGTTTAAGCAAAAAAGGCGTAAACACACAATGGCACACCCAGAATTTTAATTTAGGGGGAGGCTGGGGTTACAAATACTGCTGAACTCGGTTATATTGGCCCCGATTATAGTTACAACTCTCTTATAACGTCAAAATATTCATAACCGCTTGCCCATAAAACACAAGTCCACTATCACCGTAACTCGTTGATACATAATTATCTAACACATAATTATGTATCTACCATACATGTATACATATGTATGTATACATGTACAACATATGTATTATCCATACATAATTATCCAATCTTCTCATTGATGTTGTACGCAAGTTTATTTTATACACTAACTGTAAGTATTTATTTAAAAACCAACATCTCCCCAGTTTAAATTAATCCCCCCCCCCCACAAAAAAATTCGAAAGCTTTTCGCATCTAACTCTCCAGGTTTAGAGGAGTGCTTTAGCCCCATACCCCCTCCGTGGTTGCGCTTATGTAAACACAAACCCTTAAAAATAATTTTTTGTTAATGTAGAATCTTTCATTTTCACTTCAAGTAGATGAAATAAAGTTTTTTTTTTAAGATTTATAAAAGGGTGTAGAGAATTGAAAATGCTCGTGAAGGCTATTACCGCTCCGAAGGCTGTGTAATAGCTATCTAACGACATCCAATTTTTAAATATTGAAATATTTGTGGATATCTATTTTATCCCTATGAATTTTAAAACAAAGAGAATCTGAAAATTTTTCATGTTCTTTTGCTTGAGTTGCTAAAAGTTCAAAGATTAAAGTGAAAAAATAATGGAAATATAGGAAAGAATATTAGATGCACACCGCAAAGTAATGTCCTTTTTTTTTTTTTTTTTTTTTTGGCATAAAATTCAAACAAATAAATTGTCAAGAAGTACAGAATTACAAACAAGTCGTGTCTAAGCATAGGGGCTCATATTTTTTAAATTTTAAAGCGAGAATTTTATAGATTTTTTCCTTTTTTCCAGAAAAATGGCGGCCACTCTCCCCTCTTTCTCTCGTTTAAACATCCTTGGAGGATTATATTCGAAATGTTCTGAAATATATTTTTAAGTATTCATGAGTGTTGTATATTACAGCAAGAATTTCATGGATATCTCTTTTCTTCCTTGGGATCACACAGGATATGGGAAAAGTACGTTTTGCTCCCTCCCCCCCCCCCATTAGTTAAGAATTTTGGAAAAATTGCTCTCCAATCTAGTACCTACGCTGAAAAGCTGACGTGCCAAATTTCGTATTATTATAGCATCGGTAATTTTGGCTGGGCAAAATACAGACACACGAAAAAATGACGTTTCTGGTAGAGCTAATAAAAAAATACGTATTTTTTAAATACAGTGGTCGCCGCTTATTTCGGTCGGTGGTTTTCCCGGTGAGCCGCTTATTCCGATGAAAATGTGTGGAGGTGTTACGGTATATGTTTGTGTGATTACGGCAACGCTACGCTAGGGCGATCTGCCATTCATGGGGGGTGCCTTGGTAGGAGGACTTTTTAACAGGTTCTAAACGCGTATTCATGTTGCATTTGGAGAAAATCCACCAAAAACTCCAGACCGTTAGATCGGCAGCCGCGCGATGGGACCCGAAACCTGGTCCTTCACACTTCGGCCGTCTACCATTTTTAGGGACAGAGGTGTTACGAATTCGAACAATTGTAAATATACTTAAATGTATTTTAATAAAAGTAATGATCAATCTGACCCACGGAACAGTGGTGTAGTCGAAGGGGGTGAAAGAGTAGGGTGAAAGAGTAGGGGGACGCCGTCCCCCTACTCTTTCACTTCAGCCCATACGTCCCCCCACTTTTTATTCTCAGGGGGGACGCTCATTTACAAGGTTTTTTTTTTTTTTAATTCTGTGAAGAAGTTAAATTTTTTCTTTGTTCGCGCGAGAGCAAGTACATCGGTCTAAAAATCAAAAGGAGTGTTTGAATCGACTTTACAAATGGGATTGAAAGGGTTTCTTAAACACTTCAGTAGTGAAAACATATCCATGAGAATAGAACAGATTATAATCTTTCCGAACGCACTCTTGGTAAAAAAATGTTTTTCCGAAAAAGTGACAAAAATCGGGGTAGCGAATAGTCACGTACCAATCCAAAAGAAAATCTGTCACTTTGACATTGGATTGTTGCCTCACCATGGCACGGTGGTTGTAAAACTAGAAATGGTAGACGGGCTAAGTGTGAAGGTCCCGAGTTCGGGTCCCATTGCGCGTCCGTCGATCTAACCGTTCGGAGTTTTCCGTAGTTCTCTCCGAAACTTTGCCCAAATACGGGTTAGTACATTGGATTGTTGCCTCACCATGACATAGTGGTTATAAAACTAGAAATGGTAGACGGGCTAAGTGTGAAGGTCCCGAGTTCGGGTCCCATTGCGCGTCTGTCGATCTAACCGTTCGGAGTTTTCCGTGGTTCTCTCCGAAACTTTGTCTAGATACAGGTTAGGACCCCTTAGAAAGACCTCCACGAAGGGCATCCCCTCCTGTGTTGTCTTTCTGACGAGGATTTATAACCGGGCTTCGAGCCAAGCACACAAATCCGCTATACGTGTTTACAATAACAACAACAACATTGGATTGTTGACAAATGTAAATGGAAAATATTAAGTAGCTCCGATGGTGAGTCCGTAACAGTTCGGAGTTTTCCGTGGTTTTCTCCGAAACTTAGCGTGAATACGGGTTAGGAACCCTTACAAAAACCCCAACGGAGGGCACCACTCCCCCTTGTGCTGTTCTTTTGACGAGGATTTTAAGAGGGCTTCGAGCCAAGCACACAAATCCGATTACATGTTTGCAACAACAAATTAAGTAGCTTACACGGTTGATCCAAAAGACTTATTTTAGATTATTAACAAGTAATCAATAATTTAGCAATTAGTTCAATTTAATTAATTAATAAACAAATGATGGTTAAATTAGTTTTATTGGTTGTTTAAGGAATAATTACAATTAATGAATCCGATAAGTGTAGGTTAAATTTCGTGAAAAATGAGCGTCCCCCCACTTTTTTTCTTAGGACTACAACACTGCCACGGAACCAATGAAACTCCTGATGATGATAACGGCGACGTATCCCGAACCGCCTACATGTCACAAGAGTAGATACGCTGAACGTTTTAGACACTTTACTAAGCCATTGAGTAGATCAGTGCAAATGATCACCTCTTTGTAACTTTAACCCTTTGAAGCGCAACCCTTTCCCAATGCTGAAAAAAGGGCAGCCGTTGCCATCGCCGACAGCTGGCTGTGCCGGCACAGCCAGCTGTCGTCAAAAAAGGGTCTCTAGATCTGTGGAACGCGATGAACGTTTCGATCGTCCGCCCTCTTGCTGATAGTTAAGCCGAGCGATGGCAACGGCTGCCCTTTTTTCAGCATTGGGCAATCTATCCAGCTGTTCTCGCATTCTTCCAATTTTCAGCAGATGTCAGTGCCGTTAAAAATAATCGTGACAAATTTTTTACGGGAAAGGACGCGCTAAAAAGTGAAGGATTCTCATGGAGCTATGTCACCCGCAACTATTTTTATAGAAATCAAATCTATTCTTCGTAACTGGCAACAGTCAAAACGTCAGAATTTGGTGTTCCTAGAGCAGGAACACTGCGCGTTAAAGGGTTATGAGAAATTGTGTGTGTGTGTGCGTGTGTGTGTGTGAATTTCCGCTACTTGACACTTTACCCTCCTTACCCTCCCCTATACAGTCTTTAATTTTGGATTTTTCCCGTGTAAGAATTCTTTTTTTTTTTAAATACATAAATGTACATACGTATTTTTTCATATTTCCACTTCTTTATTCTTAAATATGTGCATACATTAAGCTACTGACTTACTCACTTCATATATTTTGATTTAATTTGAGATTTTTTCTCAAATTTTCTCACTTTTACTTTAGTCCCGCCGTTTATTCCTGATTTCGGTTATTCCGGTCAATCTCAACCCGTCTTGATGTGACCGGAATAAGCGGTGTACCTCTAAACACCTTGAATTAAACTGTCAGTTAGGCGCCACCATGACCGAGTGCATGAGACAGTGAAGTGTGAAAATCCCGCATTCGCGGGCCTATACCGCGGTGATCTAACGGTCAGCAGTTTTGATTGGTTTTCTCCGCAGATGTAGCGTGAATTCGTGTTAGAATCACTTGAAAAGTCCTCAGACTAACGCCTTCCCCCCTCCCCGCGTATGCAGATACACCTTGTTTGAGTTGCCATAAAACAAAACCATGTTTTTTTTGTGTGTGTGTGTGTGATATGGCAACGCTACGCTAGGGCGATCTGCCAAGGATGGGGGATACCTTGGTAGGAGGACTTTCTAATGGATTCTAACGCGTATTCACGTTACATCTGAAGAAAACCAAATCCGTGGTTCTGAAAGTCCTCTCGGCGGTCGCTAGCAGCTTCCGAGGGGTGCCAGTATTCAGAAGTCCCATCACCTCTGATGAGGTTCCAAATTGTGGCGGGAAATTCCGGGATGGACGTATATGTAGCTCTAAGCAGGGGCGTAACCAGGGGGAGGGATATCGGGATATATCCCCCCCCCCGAAATTTTTGGATTACTGATGAAATTCCGTCAATTTATACACTTATAAGTTCATATCCCCCCCCCCTCCGAAAAATTTTCCTGTCTACGCGCCTGGCTCTAAGTGACACATTTAGTGACGCGAGCTGTCCTCTCCTGGCAAACAAACAAACAAACCGACACTCCAGACCGTTAGATCGTCAGCCGCTCGATGGGACCCGAGCCCGGGACCTTCGCACTTCGGCCATCTGTCATTTTCAGTGACATAACCACTGTGCCATGGTAAGGCACAACAAGTTTCCCCACCTTGGCAAATACCACTTGTATATGTAGGTTTGCTTTAACGCTACACGAACATAAATTATTAAATATTATCTATTCGATTAAATTATTATAAATTAACTTATTAATTAAATTATTATTATTCGATCCATTTTTACTCTCCGAACATGTACCATGTAAGGAAAGTATTGTAATCATGAAAAAATTCGACTTCGAGATTTTGGTGTTTTTACACGTTTTGAGGGCTTCTGAATCCATTTATGCTATTTTTACGAGATGTATGTATGTATGTGTGTGTATGTGTGTGTGTGTGTGTGTGTTTGTGTGTATGTGAGTGAACACGATAGCTCCTGAACGGGGCATGCGATTGAGCTCAAATTGGGTATATATGTTATAAACTACCGTTGCAAGACCGGTATTGATTTGGGTGTGTATAGGACTTATAGTTTTTCTACAGGGCTACGACAAAGATTTCTTTTACATTATGGCCTATGGGGGGAATTTCTTGAAAGTGCGCTAGCGTTTAAACGGTAGATTCGATTCAGCTCAAATTCGGTATACATGTTATAAACCACCATCCTAAGACCGGTATTGATTTTGGTGTGTATAGGACTTATAGTTCTCCTACAGGGATACGACAAAACTTTCTTTTATATTATGGCATAATGGCATATGGGGAGAAATTCTTGAAAGTGCGCAAGCGTTTAAACGGTGCATTCGATTGAGTTTCAATTTGGTATATGTTTGAATTATTCATCGATTAAAATTTATTTAAGTGCTTGGTAATGATCTTAATCGTAAGTGTTGGGAAAGTCGAGTGGAGTCACTCCAGATTTTTTAATTAAAAAAGAACTATAATATTTAAAAAAATATTTTAACCATCTTAATAATTCCTTACTGCTACATATTTTAGCTTAAGTTATTGTTTTTGTTGCTTTGGTGAAGGCAAAGCTATCTGAGGGTTATCTGCCCAAGGGGGAAGGATGCCTTGGGTGGAGGACATTTTAAAGGTGTTCTAACGCGTATTCACGTTACCACGTTACAACTGGAGAAAACGCACGAAACTCCAGAACATAAGATCGTCGGTTTCGCAGTTAGGCTAGAATCCTGGAGCTTCATACTTCAGCCAACTGACAGTGCTCAGTATCCTTCCCTATTCATCGGCCATTGATCGGCATTTTAGCTTATGAGTCATCTCATTCCATTAAAAGCTAATGGTAAAATATTTCGATCACCGTGTTTACTCGCGTAATAGTCGCACTTTTTTTTTTTTTGCCAATTTTTCATGGTGAAAGTCTAGGTGCGACTATTATGCGGGGAAAATCTACTGCATAGTATTGTAACTCTAAAGCTATTTTTACTTTCCGAACATGTACCATGTAAGGAAAGTATTGTAATCATGAAAAAATTCGACTTCGAGATTTTGGTGTTTTTACACGTTTTGAGGGCTTCTGAATCCATTTATGCTATTTTTACGAGATGTATGTATGTATGTGTGTGTATGTGTGTGTGTGTGTGTGTGTGTTTGTGTGTATGTGAGTGAACACGATAGCTCCTGAACGGAGCATTCGATTGAGCTCAAATTGGATATATATGTCATATATCCAATTTGATTCATAAACCAGCGTCGCAAGACCGGTATTGATTTGGGTGTGTATACGACTTATAGTTTTTCTACAGGGCTACGACAAAGATTTCTTTTACATTATGGACTATCGGGGGAAATTCTTGAAAGTGCGCTAGCGTTTAAACGATACATTCGATTGAGCTCAAACTGGGTATACATGTTATAAACCACCATCCTAAGACCGGTATTGATTTTGGTGTGTATAGGACTTATAGTTCTCCTACAGGGCTACGACAAAACTTTCTTTTATATTATGGCATAATGGCATATGGGGAGAAATTCTTGAAAGTGCTTCAAGCGTTTAAACGGTGCATTCGATTGAGTTTCAATTTGGTATATATGTTTGAATTATTCATCGATTAATATTTATTTAAATGCTTGGTAATGATCTTAATCGTAAGTGTTCGGAAAGTCGAGTGGAGTCACTCCAGATTTTTTTCTGTTTCAAAACGGAGGTTCGACTAAGTGCGAGAGTGACTATTCGGGGGTGAGAAAAAAATTCCTCTCGTTCATTTTCAAAAAGTTACGTTTTGAATTTGCATACGACCCCAGTACAAAAAAAAAAAAAAAAAAAAAAAAAAAAATCCCAGATGTCCTCCATACACTCATGAAGTGACGCACAAAATTTGAGAATTATGCCTTAAAAATATGAGAGATATGAAGATAAATATAACGATTGATTCAAACCACTTTTCAAGGGTTCTCGAAGGGAAAAAAATCTGGAGTGACTCCACTCGACTTTCCGAACACGTACGATTAAGATCATGACCAAGCATTTAAATCAATTTTAATCGATGAATCATTCAAACATATATACCAAATGGAAGCTCGATCGAATGTACCGTTTAAACGCTAGCGCACTTTCAAGAATTTCTCCCCATAGGCCATCCTGTAAAAGAAATCTTCGTCGTAGCCCTGTAGAAAAACTATAAGTTCTATACACATCCAAATCAATACCGGTCTTACGATGATGGTTTATAACATGTATACCCAATTTGAGCTCGATCCAATGTACCGTTTAAACGCTAGCGCACTTTTAAGAATTCCTCCCCATAGTCCATCCTGTAAAAGAAATCTTTGTCGTAGCCCTGTAGGAAAACTATAAGTCCTATACACACCAAAATCAATACCGGTCTTGCGACGGTGGTTTATAACATATATACCCAATTGGAGCTCAATCGAATGCACCGTTCAGGAGCTATCGTGTTCACACACACACACACACACACACACACACACACACACACACATACATACATCTCGTAAAAATAGCATCCATGAATTCAGAAGACCTCAAAACGTGCCAATACATCAAAATCTCGAAGTCGAATTTTTTCATGATTACAATACTTTCCTTACAGGGTACATGTTCGGAAAGTAAAAATCACGCAGAATGATCGCATTTCAGGGGGTCATAGTGAAATTACGAAAGGAAATCTTTTTTTTTTCACTCTAGCAACAGACGTTCACTTTCAAAATCATGTATAGTCCAATCCTCTTTCTTGAAAGATATCTCTGCAACTTCGTACGATGAAAGGCTCAAATTTGGTACATCACCTTATAGTGTATGTGGCACATTTTACTTATTGGAAATTTTAAGTAAATAAGTTAATAAATAATTCTAAATAACTCTAATAGATAAAGAATGTATTTAAAAAAAAAGCCCTGTATTAAAAAAAAAGGCAGGGTTGAACTATTTTTCTTTATTATTACAAATGATTTTAGTATCGTTATTCAAATAAATATCGTTATTCAAAATGAAATGCAATCAATAATTATCGATAGTTCAGTTTTAGTAAAAAAAAATCTGGAGTGACTCCACTCGACTTTCCGAACACTGACGATTAAGATCATTACCAAGCACTTAAATAAATTTTAATCGATGAATCATTCAAACATATATACCCAATTGAAACTCAATCGAATGCACCGTTTAAACGCTTGCGCACTTTCAATAATTTCTCCCCATATGCCATTATGCCATAACATAAAAGAAAGTTTTGTCGTAGCCCTTTAGGAGAACTATAAGTCCTATACACACCAAAATCAATACCGGTCTTAGGATGGTGGTTTATAACATGTATACCGAATTTGAGCTCAATCGAATGCATCGTTTAAACGCTAGCGCACTTTCAAGAAATTCCCCCCATAGGCCATCATGTAAAAGAAATCTTTGTCGTAGCCCTGTAGAAAAACTATAAGTCCTATACACACCCAAATCAATACCGGTCTTGCGACGGTGGTTTATGACATATATATCCAATTTGAGCTCAATCGAATGCTCCGTTCAGGAGCTATCGTGTTCACTCACACACACACAAACACACACACACACACACACACACACAAACACACATACACACACACACACAAACACACACACACACATACACACACATACACACATACACACATACATCTCGTAAAAATAACATAAATGGATTCAGAAGCCCTCAAAACGTGTAAAAACACCAAAATCTCGAAGTCGAATTTTTTCATGATTACAATACTTTCCTTACATGGTACATGTTCGGAAAGTAAAAAAGGATAGTTGTAAGATATTTGTAGTTGTAGGTGTTTTTTGTGTAAAGTTAAATTTAGTTTCTACATTTGTTGGGTAATAACACGCCAACATTTTAAATGAAGTTATTAACTTGTAAAGACGACAATGCTTTTGTCCCTTGCATTTGCTATGTGACTAAAGTTGGATGCAAGATGAGAACAAGACAGGAGTCACGAATTTTTTTTCGGTTCTTGTACATGGATTTTGAGAGAAGAAACAAAGCTTTACAGCTCTTTTGCGAGACGAGAGATCTCTACTCTTTGTCTCGGGTCCACATTTATACACGACTTCAAATTGACTTGGTTTTCTCTGCCATTCTTCATAATTGTACACTGTAAAAACTGTGGTGTTTTGCTACACTGCATTTGGTGTAATATCACTCCCGAAATAGGATGAACAAGCACTTTATTTCGGGTTAACACCAAATCAAGGGTTAATATACACTTTTAGTGATGTCAAACACCAATATTAGTGTAATCTTGAGCTCTGCGAATCTGTGATACCCTTATTTAACACCAATTGTGAATTTTCTTACACCAATTTTAGTGTTCAGTAAGTTTCAGTTCAGTCTGTTGGCATCATCGAATCGAAAATCGAGAGTGTTTGTTGATGAACGTGTTGATAACGGACGATCCGGTTGCGGGCAGTATTTTATTCTACTATTGTATTGTTCTGTGGAAGATTTCATACCTATTGGATTATATTTATAGGTACGTATAAATTCTCAGTTTAGTTTATGATATAAATAATTGCTAACTATCCATTTCTTGTATATATGCCTCAGTATTCAATTGTATTATAGTATTGAAAGCATGTTGCAGTAAATTACGGATTTCGGAAACTAAAGATTTTTTTCTTCAAGAATTGCTATTAAATTTCTTTAATTTAGTGCTTAAAAGATATAATTATGCACAGAAAATGAAATTGTGATAAATATTTTCGTGAAATTCATGGTTCTTTGATGAAGAAGATAGAGCTGATAAGAAAATTTGAAAAAAAAAAAAAAAAAAAAAAAAAAAACTGCTGCTCTATTATGACTACTTAAATTAATATAGATTAAAAATATCACTTTTTGCTGCTTTATTATTTAACATGACTTACTTTAAATAACTTAGAATTAAAAGTTTGTAATTTTATTAATCAGTATCGTATTTTTCTATAAATTCTTTAAAATATGTGTGCGGGTTGTTTATTGTTAGAAAATTAGTCGAAGAAGCACCAGTTTTTTCCAAAATTAAACTCATAATAACAAACAAGAATAAGATCGTTTTCCACCTGGAAGATTACACAAGTTTCTACCACCAACATTATGGGTCGTATAGCATATAGGAAAAAGGTGGGAATAGGGATTTCTTTTTTCATTTTTCAATATTTATGTGAATTTTAATAAACATTGATGATTATGTGTATTCCATTCCCTAAGAAAATATCTTAAATATTATTTTTTTAAAGTTATAGAATATATTACTTTTCATGTAATTTATCTTGTTCTACGATAAAATTACTATTGTTATTATTATTTTTTTTTTACTTAAATATTTTATAATTTATTTATTTGCAATATTCTGGTGAAATCCTTTCAGAAAGTGATCAATAACCTTAACAGAGATTATTTTTTTTCTCTCTTTGAATTAGATTCGGCATATCCTTCTTTGATGTGGCAGCTGTTTTGTTATTTTAAGCAGTAAACCGTAAAAATGAATGGTGTAAGTGTACACCAAAAATGGTGGCAACTACTTTACACCAAAATTGGTGTAATTTAATATGTGTGGTGTAATGACCATATTTGGTGTTTCATTACACCAAAATTATGGGTGGTGTTTTCTTATACCAATTATTCAATTACACCAATTTTGGTGTAAAGTAGTTGCCACCATTTTTGGTGTACACTTACACTTTTATTATTTGAAGTGTACCAAATATGTTTTTTAAACTCTCTGTATAGATTTAAACTGAATGAAGATTTAATGTTGGGAGGGTACCTCCGCAATTGCAACCATGGAAATAAGGTGAATATCCAGCACTGTTTTTTTTTTTAATATATAGTCAACTCCGGTTATAGTGAACCTCTGGGAATCATCATCAAATTTCGTCCCCTATATCCGAAGTTCACTAAAACCGATGTGTCTCCATGGTGTACAGAGATACTGTATGTAGGTCGGAACTAATGGTTTGCATTCACAATAGCCGAAAGTTCCCTATATCCGAGTTCACTATATCCGGAGTTGACTGAATATACAATTTATTTCAGTATGGAGAATGTATATATGATTAATCGCAGTCGTTGAAGAATTAAAAAATGTATAGTTAAGTCACGCATTCATCGCTATTCGCATTTCATATTTCATTCAACTCCACATCTTATCTTAATGAGGATTTATCTTGAAGTTTTTACCACGCAGCATTGCAAACACACGTCACATGAGCGCATGCGCATTTGCTACTGGACGCTGATATAAATCGCTCGTCTTTTCCCGAAATTTTGTTTGTTTGTGGGATTACGGCCGATTAGCTACGCGTGGGCTCTAGGCCGAAGGGTGGGGTGCCCTCCGTGGGGGTCTTTCTAAGGGGTCCTAACCCGTATTTACGCTAAGCTTCGGAGAAAACCACGGAAAACTCCGAACGGTTAGGTCGACGGACGCGCGATGGGACCCGAACCCGGGACCTTCACACTTCGCCCGTCTACCATTTCCAGTGATATAACCACTGTGCCATGGTGAGGCCTTTCCCGAAATTATTAAAAAGATTATGTAAGAATAATTGGATGGTGCCAAGGTTGTTCAGACCGAGGCCAAGCGAGGTATATTTTGAAACCAGGGCCGTAGCCAAGGAGGGGGGGGGGATAATCCCCCCCATGAGGATTTTTTTGCCGTACAAAATGTATATTCTTCACTCCCTTATGACACACACATATACATATATGTGAGTTGCAGTAGTCGTAACCCCCCCCCCCCATGAAAAAATTTCTGGCTACGCCACTGTTTGAAACGTTTGGAACGGGATGGAGCGCTGTAAATTTTGTATACAGAAATGTAAATATAGAGGGTACAAATGAACTTCCCAACTTGGAAAGATAGTCTTCACAGCATACAGGGTAGCGTTGCATATCGTTTTCATAGAGAAATGATAAAGTTTCATTAATTTAAAATTTCTTTTTCTGTTTTTAGAGAGATGCCGACGATCATCTTCATCGGTGGTCACACAGTAGGGGATCCAGAGAAACGGCTAAAGGACTTCAACTCACGCAACTTTGCAGTTTGAGCAGACACTTATAAAATGCTTTTTCCGACTCTAGATTGCTGAACTGAAAACGAGGATAACTGCAGACGTTGAATTGCGATACCAGACATGCAGAACAAATTCTTCTGTGGATATGGATCGCGTTTCTCGTGGTGGTGGTCACATTGAGCATTCATAACTTGATGCCATTAGTGACTTTACAATGTTATTTTTGAAGTAAAACTTCTTTAGTGGCGACTAGGGAGTAACTCAGATTTTTTTTTTTTTTTTTTTTTTTTTTTTTTCTGACGGAAGTAACGCTCAGTAAAGGAAGTGACGTGTGCGCGCCGAAAAAGAAGAACCGCTGAAAAAACCCACCTTTTCGGCCTGCTTTCGCCGTTCCCCGAATTCAGCGTGTGAACAGCGAGAAAAACAGTCAAGAGCCGTATCTTAGAGACATCAATCTATATTTATATATCAATAAGCGTTTTGAAGGTACATGCAACATAATATTTTACATGTAATCCCAACCTCACAGGAGGTTCTCGATAATCCTTATTTTTAGATGAATAATATACAATGCATGGTTTTGGAAAATCACAAAGAAATGGAACCTGCCTGCAATCGAACCGGAACAGTCAGGGACTGATTTACGGCGGGGCATTCGGGGCACGGGCCCTGGGCCCCCGATTTTTAGGGGGCGACCAAAACTTCCTTTTATGTAATCATAATAGCTACTAAAATTATCTCTCGAGAGAAAAATTTCAGATTACTTCATTTCATCACAAATATTCAAAATTTTTAATTTAATGTAACTTGTAACGCTAAATATTATATGCATTCGATTCGACATTCGATAAATTCGATATTCGCAAATTCGTTCGGACACCTCAGCATTCTCCTCCTCTTATCTTTTCAAAGGTGTGTGTGACGGCTGTCAATACCCATAAAAACATTTCAAAATCGAAAAATTATTGCGAAGCGATTGTTATTACGAAGTGATATGTTTGTTTTAATAAATAGATTAGTCTAGTTCTAGTTCATAAATCTGATGCTTGAGGCGTATGCTAAGCCCCGTGTAATGGCGGTTTTTGATTTTTGTCTTCAAAAATGGATTGATTGACACTTCGAAGATTAAACCGGACTTCAGAACACGACAGTAAAAATGTTGTTCCTTTTGCCTATTACAACTATTTCAAGGGATAATGATCAATACAAATTTCAAGATATTATGTTTAAACCATTAACGCTCAGTTATCTATTTTTAGACCTTCGCAAAATTTGTAGGTTGCAAAAATATGTAAACATTAATTTATTTTCCTGTTTTAATTTCTCGAATAATGCAATCTGATTTCTATTAA
The DNA here is from genome assembly GCA_038373885.1 of Cheiracanthium punctorium. NCBI lineage: Eukaryota > Metazoa > Arthropoda > Arachnida > Araneae > Cheiracanthiidae > Cheiracanthium > Cheiracanthium punctorium. Next base: position 73,485 of record JAWZYV010014290.1, read on the forward strand.
ATACTCAGCGATAAGAAAGTAAAATGAGAATCTTTCATAGCCTTATTTATATTTTTGGGAAAAGGTGTACATTCTTCATACCACACAATTGTCGGAAATATCTGACATCTTCATAAATTGGAAAATGAGCTGAAAAGTGAAAAAACATGGGCGCTAACGGGTTAACAAGCAAAGCCCGGCTAAAGTCAACATGAGAACAACTTGGCAGACATTTTTCAAGGAGCCCCTTTCATTGCAATATATTTTTATGTTTTTTTTCATACATAAAACATGCAGTATGTAAACAGATCCTGATTACCAGATTAAGAGATGAAGAGGAAAACTAGACCTCATCCTAGGACCCCCAACTTTAGATTTTAATTTTCATATTCACTCTCAAGAATCTCAGCCGTTAGTTGATTTTTTAAAAGAAAAATTGGATCTAACTAGGAATACTTCTCGACTTCAATCAACAACGCGCTTCGGTACAACGATAGATGCTGTATTTTCAAGAAAATTAGCAAATTTAGAGAGTAAAATTTATATTTTACATTATAGTTACCACAAACCTATCATTTCATATACATAAAAAATTATGATGGCATTCAAGTACCTATTTCCAATGAATAATATGAATATAACATTTATATAATCATTGTAAAGTACTTGAATAATAAATATAATTAAATCATAATATGATATTTATTTTAAGTTTAATCATTTCAGTGATATGTGTCGTAAACGTCAAAGAAGTTTTACTTCAACCGCGCGTAAAGATTACACGCATATATATATATATTTTAATATCTTTTACCTAAAATACGTAGATCTTCTAAGTTTTGTAAGTACAACTCTTCAAGCAAGGTTTAAGAAATGGTCGCATTTTTCGCATAATGCGAAAGACTTCGAAAGTATTCAGAAAAAATTTGGAACTGAAATATAAAAGAGAAACAGGGATAAAAGTAAAAACTTTCCGTTATGGAATAGTTATAGAACGGTTGTGGGGACAATCTTTGATTTTTCAGAATTGAAATATAAAGCCTGTACGACTATAATTTTCAAGACCACTGCAAAAACAATGGAGGAGAATCAGACACTATCTCGCGGAGAGAAAAATCAAACTATCCTTTTAGCTTTTTTGCTAAAAATTTTTGAGCTCAGCTTAAACCCTGCTTCAAAGTTGAGATATTTATATACGTGATCACATTTCACTTATTGAAAAACCAGTTGGGTGCGAAGTACTTTTTGTAAACATCGCTAGCTTGTTTTCATTGTGGCTGTTCTACTTGAAAAATCAAACTTTTGAACAACTTAAGAAAGTATAATAATTAATTGAGCTAGAGACTCGGAAAATTTTAGAATGTCTCTTTACAAGTGGCACTACGAATCGATGCTGATAATGAACCGAGTTACGAAATTGTCAGGGAAAAATGCTAAACATGGGAATTTCGCGAAATTCTCAAAAATGAGTAAATTCTCCGCCTATTTTATAAGGGCCATTTTTGTGCTTATGAACTTTATCTGAAAGTTGCATGAGATATTTTAGCTTTACTGTTAGTGTCAGTTCATAGTGTAATAAGGGCGAAGAAGCTTTACAGTAACCCCTCGTTATATCGCTCCTCAATAGAACGCGCATTCAGATACATTGCGCTTTTTCTATGCCTCCCAATTTTTTTAAGCAGAAAATGAAAAGCGAGAATATACATATGTGTATTTGTAAATAAAATTAATAAGAGATGAAATTTTCCGTCGATATAGATTAAATAAATTTTTACTTGAATTTACAGCATTTAACATTGCTAATTTTATTGTTTTGTTCGTATAATGTTAATAAAAGTAAACTTTTTACTATATCCTCCCAACCCCAGGGATAGAGCCGCATCCCGAAAAAAAAAAATTCTGGAAGGGTCCAAAAAATTTCTGAGGAGGTAAACGGTTTAAAAAAAAAAAAAAAAAAAAAAAAAAAAAAAAAAAAAACAATTTTTTACATAAAGACTTCCTTATTATGATTTTGTTATCATTATTCTCATTTTGTATCATTATTATTTTGTTGTTGTTTTGTTTTGTTGGAGATCAACAAAATTTTGAATTTGTGTGTGTGTGTGGGGGGGGCAGACCCCCTGGGTACGGCCTTGCCCAGGTACATCGAGCATTTTTCTTGTCTCTCGACAAACGCGATATAACGAGGGGCTTCTGTATTAATATTTTCGAGTGTTTAACATCACTATGGCTTGTTTTAAAAACTGTTCAAAAGTTCAAAACTTGTAAGTTTCTCCTGACCCGTTTGAATTCTAAGCATATACTACCTTGATCCTTCCTCCTACCTCATTTTTTTTTATAAACATAAGTTTTCAGTCAGATGCTGAGACATCTTCTGAGGTTTTACACCTACTAAAATACATCATAATAAAATAAGAATCAAGTATTCAAGAGAATTACAGGAAAAATTAAGGTTAGGAATTTTAATAAAAGACGAGCGACTGGATTTTATATTTACTTTTTAGCTTGACTATTAATTTAATGAATTTTCACAATTTTTAAGTATCAGATATACAGAAAAATAATGTCTTGTCATGGGTCAATATTAAAACTACTGAAGCTCATCACATTACATGAAGTTTGATATGTCAGTTTCGTAACGAAAATGGCCGATAAGAGAGGATTATTCAAAATTTGTAGCCTTGGGGAGATAAAGAGGGATAAGGGAAAAAAATTGTCCCTATCTCAAAAATAAATAAATAAAATAAAATTCTTGGCCCCCCACACGGGCATGAATACCTAAAAATCAATTCAGAGTTATTTTGACATTCCATGTCCAAGGAGGGTGGACCACCACCTTCTCCTTACATTTTAAGAAGAAAAGGAAAGACAAGCTATCTATGAAATTCTTGCTTCAAAATGTATCCATTGTTTGTATCCAAATGTATCCAAATATGAAATTTGTTGTTTGACATCTACTTTGACATCTACTTTGTTATAAAATTTTTTGTTTGAGTTTGAATTCAATATAAAATGACGACATTACTTTCTAAAAGATTTTGTTGCAGAAAACTCCGCTTACTTCTCGGGTTCGTAGCTTTAAAGTCCACTGTATATGGAAAGTCCCTGTAAGTAGTCCAACTGACAGGACTAAACACAAATTTTAACGCTTCTAGAAATTCGATGAATAATCTTTAATACACATATCACAGAAATTAGCAAGCAATAGCTCGATTTCTTAGTCAGCTTATCACAGGAGCTTTCTCACATATGCTGCATCTCGCATAGAATAAAGCCCTTCCACACTCTAAAACTCAGTTGAAATTCTCGAGCGGTACTCTCACTTGCTTCTCAGTATACAAGAATGAAGAGTTCACAAACGGTTTTCAAAAGCAGGCTTCTCAAAAAAACTCGAGAAAGCGTCCCTTACACACAGCTCCAGTGGCGTATGCCGACATCCTTCAAGGGGAGGGTTATAGACATAAATATTACGGATTTTAACAGAAAGCTAAACATTTATGGACATTTTGTTTAAAAAAATCTGGGAAAAGAAGAGGGGGGATTGAAACCCCCTCCCCTTGTATACGCCACTGCACAGCTCACATGCAGCTTGCTCTACGATGAATGACTCAAAACTGAACTGAACTTGCTCAACGCAAGCTGTCTTTTTACGTTTTTCATCTCTCCTAATAGAGATAGTATTGTGTAAGAACTATGCATTGAAGCTAACATTGCAGTCCCCATTATTAAAACCACGCGAAATGTCGCCAAGCTTTTTGAATGAAATATCGCCAAATTTGGAGACAAAAGCAAGTCTCCAAATTGAAGTCAGCTAAGCGATATCACCAATATTTAGCAAAAAATCGAGTTAACCGATTTTCATGCAACAAAATGCAAAATTTAAGACGCGTAGAATATGAATTTCAGCCCAATTTTATCCTTGAAGAACCAATTATTCCAAAATCTCACAACAATATTTTCGAAGCCGTTTTATCTTACTCTAGGAATAAAATGAGCCATGATCAAGAAATACACTCACTCAAAACTTAACAGGAACATACTTTATTTTATTTTTAAAAAATTGTTTTTGAAGTAATTAATGAAATTGCCGAACAATTCTTCTGGTATTGCAAGGGGCACAAAGGTTGATGCATTGTAGTAGACACAATTACACGTCACATAGACGCGTTACAATGGCTTAACACAATCCTCCTTTCAAGCTCTTCCAATGGAATTAAAATATTAAGGTAGCACTCAATATTGTTGAATCTTTTTTTTTCAAATTCCAAATTTTGAACTCCGGAACAGAAATTCCAAAGGTAAAGGATGCTTTCCTGTACATGTTTTCTCACCGATATCCTAACTAGAAAAACAACAACAAAAACAGTAGTATAATTATATGATGAAGCATATCCGGCGTAACACGCAGCAGTAAATTTAGGATATGTCTATAGAAATTTATTTTATATTTTATGTTCCGCATTTTATATCCGGTGTATAACACGCACACGGAACGGTGTATAACACTCAGAGTATATTTTCGTTATCACACAAATTTTTACAATATTAATCATATTTATAGCTAGTCAAAATTAATTTAAAAAAAATATCCCATCACCAAAACAAATAAACTATTAAAGTTACATAAATGTTAAACGTTTTACATGAAAACCATGCGTTTGTTTCAATACATATATATGTATGCGTGTGTACATGTGTGTATAATGTACCGGTGTATTATAATCAGGTACTTTTTTTTTTGGGATGGATGGTACTGTAGTATATTTCATACAGTGGCGCACCCAGGATTTTAGTTTAGGGGGGGGCTGGGCGACATATACAAATACTGCTGAACTTGGTTACAGTGACCTCGATTAGTTACAACTCTCTTATAACGTCTACATATTCGATACCACTTCACTGTCCCATAGAACATAAGCCCACAAGCAATGTAACTCGGTATATAGTCATAAATAATTATCTGATCTTCTCAGTGACGTTGTAGCCAAGATTAACAGTGTTTTATAAACTAACTGTAAGCATTTATTTAAAAACTTTTTAAATAAATGTCTTTTTTGGTTAGAAATAAGTGGAAGACAATTAAAAAAAGAAAGAAAAAAATAATAATTCATTAGCGACAATTTTCGCTTTTTAAAGCTTTTCACTTCTATCTTTCTACCTTTAGGGGGGGGGGGACTTCAGCCCCCATAGCCCCCTCCGTGGGTGCGCCTATCATTTCATATTTAATGATCATGATTTTCAATAGGATTACTCAATACTCAATATTATCATTATTTACTTTTAATAGCTCACCCAACAACAGCCTCGCTTCGATTGCGTAAGACAAACATGCATCAAGGGTTCTGGGGGATGGGAGAAGTGCCGCAGGCATAGGACTTCTTAAGAGGTTTTAACGCGTATTCGCGTTACATCTGGAGAAAACCGCCCAAACCTCCAGACCATTAGATCGACAGCCGCGAGGAATTTTACAGATCGCTGGACCTTCACACTTCAGCTATCTACTATATTCAGTGCTCGCGCGTACTCGCGTATTACACGTAAATCGATATTTTTTTGTAAAAGCTAACTCATTTTTTTGAGACTGCAAGTCAAAGTTTGACTCGCAAAATTTCGATCTATTAAAACAAAATTCATGAAAATTGCCACTCCATATTGCAACGCTCATCATCGCGCAGAGTGCGAATCGGGGACTCGGGGAAAAGCGTGAAATATGGGTGGTTTGGGGGGTCCAAGCATACATGTCGCGCCATCTTTATTCATGTAATGGACACAATTGTCAGCTGCATTTATGGACACAATTGTCAGCTGGAAAATTTTAGAAATGTAATTATAACTTTAAAATTGAAACGATAAAATGGACTTTTCTTGGTGTAAAATATTGTAGTAAGTATTAGAGATCAGCGCGAGTTGATTTTTTCGAATGAAATTCGATTGAAACGCGATAAAACTGCTGAAATTCTTTGAATTTCCGTCTGAAATATAATCTTCATTATTTACTTATTTTTTAAATTAAATTTCTCCTATAAACTTAATGTTCATAAAGCATCGTAAAGTAGTTTCAGAAGAACCATTATAAATTTTTCAGTAGCTTTTCTACTGTCATTTTATTTTAAATCTTGATCAGAAGTCATGTTCATTAGGTTTCATAAACAATTACGAGTTTCAATTATAAAATTTGTAAAAAGCAAAATGCAGTACATTTTGGGCCCCAAAACATTCTTAAATACATCTATAAATTTATATTTTAAAGTTACTTTTGAAAGAAAATTTTTCAGTCAGCCAATTTTGAATTTGAGTTTAAAAAACAATGTTTTTCCTTCTTTCTTTTTATGAAAAGTGACTAGTTATTCAGATTATAAATTTGCAGTAGTCCACATACAGTTCCCGAAGAAATATTCTGAAAAATTTCATTGTTCTAGGAATTTAAGTTTATTTTTTATCTGTAGAGAAAGTTAACCAAAAAGCAGACTTCTCCGAAAAAGTGGCATGTTTAATAATTTTTTTTCAAAAAATGAAGTAACATTTCAAATTTGAAATTTGTTTCAGTTCACAGTATGGTTTCTGAAGAAACAGTCTAAAACGTTTCATAGTTCTAGCATCATAAGTTCATTTCTGATCTTAAGTGAAAGTCTATCAAAAACGTTTTCCTCTGAAAAAGTGCCAAGTTTCACTATTTAAAAAAAAAAATTAAATTGTTTTTCGAAATTTATCTCAATGTCAGTTCTCAATCTAGTTTTCGAGGAAACATTCTGAAAATTCTCATAATTATATCATCGTAAATTTATTTCTAATCTTGGTCGAAATTCGAGAAAATAGCGTTTTCTCTGAAAAAGTGTCAAGTTTAATAATATTTTTAAAAAATTAAATAACTTTTCATATTTTATCGCAATGTCAGTTCTTATTCTAGTTTTAGAGGAAACATTCTGAAATTTCTTAAAGTTATCTGATAATTTGTTTACTCCCTATCTTGGTCGAAAATCAACCGAAATCCTCCGTTTTCAGGTAACAGCCTTAATTTTTGATATTCAATATTTTAGTTTGTTAATTTTTATGTTTTAAAAACTGAAAAAGTTATGTCTATATTATGCGGGGAGACAGTGGCGGATCCAGAAATTTTTTTTGGGAGGGGCTACATTTTTTAAAAAGCTTATTTCACCCAATTAAAATGTACTATAAATCAAAATTTTAGTCTAAACCAATGTATTAGGCTTTTTTTTTTTTTTGGGGGGGGGGGGGCTAAGTAATAAAATAGGATCATTTTAGCTATTTAAAGCGTATAATAAAGCAGAATGTTACCCTTGAGCAATCTCTTTTTTGGGGGGGCTGAAGCCCCCTAGCCCCTCACCTGGATCCGCTACTGCGGGGAGATATATTACATAATATTTTACACTCTAATGCAAAACATTACTTGTATCTCATCTGCCTTACTTTAAATAATCTTTCCGTCAATTATACAAACAAAAAGAGGCATTTTTCTTTTTATAGTAATATTTTTATGGACATAAATGAAGGCGACTTTTATGCGAGGAAAATATTTTGACTATTTTGTTCTGCTTCAAAACGAGGGTGCGGCTATTATGTGAGGGCGACTATTACGGTAATTAAACACGGTTAATTAAACACGGTACGGTAATTAAACACGGTGCTAATTAAACACGGTATGCACAAAAACAAGCGCGATCATGAGGACAGGCGTAAACGACTGTAAACTGCGACAGAACTCCGTATATCTGGGGTAGAATTTGTAAAAGTCATTCAAATTTGTGTTAACTGCCCGCAAATATTATTTATGCGTGCATATCTTCATTACACAGCGATTTACCGCAGATAATCTCAAAAGCTGATTTGCCCAATCTGCGCCGGAATATAGCTTTTAAAAGAGCGAGAACGTTAAAAAAAAAAAGATTGCCTCGAGTCTTTCATATCTTCATCCATTTGTTAACTTTCTCTTCTCGTTAAACGTGACCAGACCGATAAACTTGCAGTCAAAACAGCAAGGAAAAAAAGCCTCTAATTCTTTTTTTTTATCCTTTGCTTCATCAACATCGCCTATCAGGAACGCCGTTACCATGGAGATTGCAGACGGTTCCGCCTCTTGATACGATTGGTGAACTATGTATTTAATAAACTCCGCCTCAATTTTGAGAATCACCCAATAAGGAAAAATAATGCGGATATTTAGGCGGGGCATAATTGCGGAATATATTAACAGCCCTGTCATATGCGTTTTTTATTTATGCTGTTTCAATAACTATGTACGCATTGCATGTCTTCCCCCCGTCACACATACACACAAAGAAAGAAAGAAGAGAAAATGCTAATTGCGTATTTATGACATTGATGGATTTGAGCTGTGTAGATGTCGAGGAACTTATTTTTAAAAATGAAGAACCATGCATGTAAATTACACGAAAATGGATGAACTCACTCTACCGGTCAAACATATGCGCAAGGCCAGCAGATAAAACAAGTAATTATATGTATTTATATTTATACAGTAAAACCTCCGTAAAGTGAACGCCTGCTGTTCCCTCAAAAAGTGTCCAACTTATAGAGGTATATTTCTATATTAAGGACACGTTCCGTTCCCCAGAAAAGTGTCCACGTTATGGGGATCTGCAACTTGCGAGATTCCACTGTATTTGTTTCAGCTGTCAAAAATTATATTCAATAGACAAAATGCTAATTGCGTATTTATGACATGGATGGAATGGTTTTTAGGAATGAAGAATCATGTATGTAAATTACACTAAAATGGATGAACTCACTCTACCGGTCAAACATATACGCAAGGCCAGCAGATAAAACAAGTAAATATATATATTTGTGTTTATACAATAAAACCTCCGTTAAGGTGGACACCTGCTGTTCCTTCAAAAGTGTCCAACTCATAGAGGTATATTTCTATATTCAGGACACGTTCCGTCCCCCAGAAAAGTGTCCGAGTTAGGGAGGTGTCTAAGTTATGCGGATCTCCAACTTGTGAGGTTCCACTGTATTTGTTTCAGCTGTCAAAAATTATATTCAATATATCTAATACACAAAATGCTAATTGCGTATTTTTGACATTGATGGAATGGTTGGATTTGAGCTGTGTGTGTAGTCAAGGGAACTTATTTTTAGGAATGAAGAATCATGCATATAAATTACACTAAAATGGATGAACTCACTCTACCGGTCAATCATATGTATGCAAAAGGCCAGCAGATAAAACAAGTAATTATCTATACTTATATTTATACAGTAAAACCTCCATCTACTGTATTTGTTTCAACAGTCAAAAATTATATTCAATATATCCGATCACTATTTTTTTTTTATCTTTTTTAAATGAAATGACCTTCTGACCAGAAAACCATAGACTCACCAATCTTAGGCTTCAATGGATGAGTTGTGGGATTGAATGTATTGGGGGTGTGATTGATTGCAGCGGCGCACATTCGTCGAGAGTAGGGGCACGTACCCCTCCCAACTTTGCCAAGGAAGCCATCTCTTAAACTTTTTTTTTTTCAAAACTTGAAGGTACATCGCTGTTTGTCTCGTAAATATGTTGAATGACCTCCAAAATTTATTTTTTGATCATACTACGCAAAAAAGAGTTTAGTTTAAAGGGGGGGGGGGCTGTGGAGGTTATGACAAAACAATTCCCTGTAACTTTCAAAATATTCTGTATAGCTCAATTACTCGACCATAAAACAAAAGTTCGCTTATAATGTGACACGAGTCAGTATTTATTTAATATTTATCTCGGATAATAATTTATCTGTGCGTACATTTAGTATCAGACTTTTTGTAGTCTTGTTGTTGGTGATTCTTCACGAATAATTTGAAGGTAATTTTTGAAAATAAATATTTGAATTCATTAATTCAGTGACAACTGTCGATTAGAAATAAATCTCACTTTCATTTCCTTGTCTTTTGAAAAGAGGGGGCTTTAGACTGGAGGTGCACACACTATGGCCCACGGGCCAAACGTAGCCAGCGACGTGCGACTCGTGGCCCGCCATGACCTCTTTAAACTTTGGCTGCCGCAAATTGACGAATCATTTATAGTTTTTCAATGAAAAAAAAAAAACCTCGCAGTTTATTTTTTTAAGTTATTTCTCTGTCACGTATTTTTTACAGCGGGTATTTTTTACAGCAACGTATTACATTATTTTCATATAAGTATGTGTGTTCTGTACAAAGTTATTTAATTTTAATTTGGTATTAAAACTAATTTTTTTGAATGATTTTATTATTTTCTTGAGCTGTTTTTTCGCTCTCTGGGAGGGAGAATATTTCTTTAATTCATTTTTTAATTCATACATAGGTTTTTATGCATTTTTACTAATTTTCAATTCACCATTTTGTTTCTTTTAGAAAAATTCTGCTTTCAAAACAAGCATTTGTACAGTACAAAATTGGCGACACAGGTTTATAGTGAAGCTGTTGCACGTTCATTCTAAACTGGGGGTGTGGCCCACAGCAGCCAAATTATTTCTGTGAGTGACCTCTTCTTGTAAAGTTTGTGCACCCCTATACTAGACCTTTTAGGCCCTCCGTGGATAGCCGAGTGGACCAGATACTAAACATTGGTAAATGGCCAAAGTGTGAAGGCCCAGCGTTCTGTCCTACCACACGACTGTCGATATGACGATCTGGAGTTTTCCGAGGTTTTCTCCAAACGTAACGTGAGTACGAATTAGACCTCCTTGAAAAGTTCTCGACCTAAGTCCAAGACATCCTCCTCCCTCAGGCAGATAGCCCTCAACTTCCTTCTCGACTGAGAACAGAATATATACAGCATAATCTAAAAATCTGAATGCTCCTGGGAAAATTTCTGTAATGCCAACTATATTTTGTTTGATTAAAAAAAAAAAGAAAAAAAAAATCGGTGTAAGATACCATAATTTGTGCGCTTAACATAACAAGCACAAGATCTGTTTTATTTAGAAAGTATTTGCTTTATTCTTGAAATGTAAAGAGTGTATACTCATGCCTGAAGAGTAAAATAACAAGCAAAGCTAGTTATTAACGATATTCGGCTGTTTTGCCGATATTCAGTTAGCCGAATACTGAACAGATGTTCGGCTGAATAGTTATGTCCGAATATTGCTACATATTCAGCTGAATAATTTCAAAACAAAGAGAAAATATTTTTTAACATGTATTTTTAAATGCATTTACAAATAATATTGCTTAGTTATACTTGAATATAATTTCATACTATAAAATATCATAAGTCACTGAATTTTAAGCTGAATGAAACATAAGCTAATGTATGTAATACAGAAATGCAGACTTTTCTACTTGGTGACACTGTGACTTGTAGGGATGGACGGGAGACGGCTTTTTGCGAGACGAGACAGAGATTTACATCTTTTTTGCGAGACGAGACACATATTTTTAACATTACGATATAGGGATTTTTGCGAGACGAGACAAAGGTTTCAGGCTATTTTGCGAGACGCGAGACGGCTATTTTTCGTCTCGCGTCCATCCCTAGTGACTTGGTTTTCTACTTTTCTTTATTGGGCGGTGTTAGAAGTAATTTTTTCTCATCCTCAACTTCAAACATAATTTTGAAAAGCTGCTACATATGTTTGACCAGAGACCAGAGGCTGTAAAACCCAAATCATAATGTGTTTATGTGTAGTTACCGGATTAATCACATTTACCATAGCATATGAATACCTCAAATTATAATTATGCTGCTATTAGTGTTTAGCTTCGTAAAATATATTGTTTCATGACCAAGATTTTTTACAGATAGTATACTGTTGTGTGTTTTTAAGTACCTACGCAAATAATATAAAATGAATTTTAATTAATCTTTATTTGGTATTTAATTACAAATTTGAAAAGTGGTATTTTATTTACAATTAAAATGAAATTTTTAAAAATTTGATGTTCGGCCTGGGCTATTGGTCGAATATTCGGAATTCGTCTAGTCGGCCCAATCACTATTCGTTACATCTCTAAGCAAAACATCCATCTGAACGAGAAATTACTCTGTACTAAATTTACTCACAAATAAAATTACTGTTTACTCTTCCCAAAACAGTCCCCCTTTTAAACTCATAGAAGGAATTAAATATATTTGCACCCTCAAAGAGTGGATGTCCTTGGAACTGGCCATTTCACGCGGAGAGTCTTTTGACTCTAAGAATAGGGATAATTGAGCCATTGCTCAATATCGCTACAAATTAAGTTGACCATTTTACATAGAAAGCAAATCATCTAATATCTATAAAATATATGCAAAGCATTTTCTGCTAGGTAAATACTAATTTAGAATTCAATTATGTATACACATTTATCTTGTTTTGCTTGAAACGTAATGATTTCATTAAGACGCATTTCATATAGCTTCGCTGCTCCAGGTACGTAGCCGGGGGGAAAAATCGGGGGCAGGAGGGGGGGGGGTTACAAAAGGTGAGAAAGGTACAATTTATCACAACTTGATTATAGACATCCGATAAATAAAAATCCAAATTCTGGAAGGGGGCCCAAATAGCGTAAATGCCGCTGGGAGAGAATAATATCCATTTTTTAGCAGGGAAAATGTAACCTATAGTAAGTTGAAACGGTTTCTGTGAATCTCATGGAAATCAAGCCTATTTATTGAAAAACAGAAACAGGCATGCAAAAAGACATAAACATGTCATAAATATCAGGTTGTAACGAAAGTTTTCCGCCAAATTTGCTTGAGTCAGCTCAAGCGGTACCCAGCGATTGACCTTATATGTCAAGTTTATGCGATGCTTCGCGCGACTAATGGACATGGCACTAAAGTCTAACTCTTTTAGCTAGCTCTCGAGTGGATGAATATTTTATCTTCTTCCACAGATTGTCGTAGGCACAGATAGAGCGCTCTACTTCTTTAATGTCCTAGTCCTCGTTTTTGAACTTTCTGTACCAAATCTTCACAGTGTCATATGATACAACAGTAGTACCTTAAGCTGTACCCATGATTCGGTGTCATTCTGTAGCTGACTTTTTGCAACAGAACTGAGAGTAAATGATGGTTCAATCTGGTAGCGTGATAGTTCCATTTCAGACACTTTAATCATAAGGATATTTTTTTACAGATTTCACAACACAGTGCTCTAAAACAAGTCTTTTTCTTTCAAATAACAAAGATCGTTTCGCAAAATATTGGGAAAGACACCAACGCGAACTGCTTGTGCAGGCAATACTTGCAATGGCGGAAAACTTTCGTTACAACCTAATACTTTTTTAAAATAATGTTGAAAAATTCTAAATGATAATAAATAAAGGAATTCTTCAAAATTTTACTTGAGGGCTACCATTAATCGTTGCAAATCTAACTTATCAACATAGGTAACGGGTAACGCTATCAAAACGATCAAGTATCGAGCTCATGGAGATACTTGAACCTTAAAACACTAAAAAATGTTTTGTTTAATTTTACAAAATTTATTTGGTTAAGAAGTTTGGTATATTTCGTTTTGCTCATTTAAAAACAGATCGCTTGATTCAACGTAATCGATATACATATATCTAAATGACTTTTCGAATAGACAAAATATTTTGTTAAATCTAGAACCAATCATCTTAAGTAAAATCGTACAACAGTCAAATAACGCATGCATCAATGGAGAGCAAGACCAGATGAATAATTTGATTACAAGATGAGTCCTTTATTAATACGTTTAATTGTGGTTGATATTAAACGCAAAACTTTACTAATAGGTTGAAGGTTTTCTGAGTTTGTTGAAAGTTTCAGGAGGTAAGTCTAATTAGTTTATTTACTCATTAAAATTTACATTTTTAATGTTTTCATATGTATGTACAGATTTAGTTTCGAATAACTGAAATGAAAGTTTGTTTTCGCGAGACAAATTTAATAAAAGCAATCAGAATTGCTTTTGTGTTAGTGATAAAATAAAATCTCACTTATCAGCGTATCATTATTCAAACGTTTATTCCTTTATCCCTTTCAGGCGCAACCCTTTTTCAATACTGAAAAAAGGACAGCCGTTGCCCTTATTTCGACTTAACTACCAGCAAGATGGCGGACGATGGAAACGTTCATCGCGTGCCACGGATCTAGAGACCCTTTTTTGACGACAGCTGGCTGTGCCGGACAGCTCTTTAGTAATCGAAATACTTGAAACATACATTTCAAGTATGCCTGCACATGCAATATAAACGACACAGCTAAATTTTCAAAAACAACATTAAATAAATTTGCTTAACGTAGTTTTTAAAGTTATTATTGCTATTTTTAAACTGCTACTTTGAGCATTACATTAAATCAAATAAACTAGATAGTGACGCTTTAGTCATTGGCAGTTCCAGGGGGGAGGGGGGGTGACAGGGGTACGTCCCCCAGATGAACTGTTGTTGGCTTTGGGCAAGCTTACACGATGGACATCTGCCTGCAGGAGGGGTGCCTTAGACGGGGGACTTTTTAAGGGATTCGAAAGCACATTCATGTTACAACTGGAAAAAACAACCCAAAACTCAGAACGTTAGATCAACAGCCGCATGATGGGCCTGGGCTTGGGACTTTCACACTTCGGCCATTTGCCAACCCAGACAAACTAAGTTGACACTATAGAAGATTGATATATTTTTGTAAATTCAAATGAATTTACGAGAAAAAGGTGACAAAAGTATTTTGTGTCCCCTCCAGAATTTTTGTCTTGATCTGTCAGTGGTTATAGTGAAAAAGTTTGAGTCAAGATACACACATTTATCAGCACCAAAGTGCTATTAATTTCAAACTTTGAAAATTCAATTAAAGTTCTATTAATTTCGAACCTGGTTTACAAATTTTCGAAATCATAATTTCCAAAATATGCTTTTAAAAATATTTCATCGTTTGAATTCTTAGCTAACCATTTTTTCGATCATGTAAATTATGAAACTCGAATTATTTCAGCAAATATTGATAAGAAACTTAAAAATTAGGATAATAATTACCCTATTTTCGATTTTTAGGAATTTAAATTGATTTAGCTTCTTCGATCCAAAGCCAATGAACAAAAATGCCAGTCATAAAAATAACAAATTAAAAAATGTTTAAATTTATTCCCTTAATTTAATCAAGATGTCTTCTGTATACGAAAAAGAGAGTGAGGACAAATTTAACTTCAAGTAAATGAACGTGGTTTATGATACATTTTTCGACATAATGAAACAAGCATAAGAAAAACAAGCAAGACTGACGCAAAATTAAGTTATACAGTTTTCAGCGTAATGAAACAAAGACAAAATAAAAAGCCGACACAGGGATTATGATAAATTTTTTAAATGCAGCTAGCTCTATAGGGAGAATTTAAAATACGGATATAACTTTTTTTTTTTTCCTTTAAACTGACGAACGCAAAAATTATTCCGACTTCCTTACTACGTCTTATGAATGAATAATAATAATAAAACCTGACAATGAATTGTTTCACATTAAATTTGTAGGCATATAAAAGCACTAAAATAAAAATGCGAATTTTGATGAACAGATAAATTAGACATTATCACTGAAAATTTCAACCAACACTTTTATTTGTTTTACTCTAACAAAATAAGTCATTTAAAAATAATTTTGGTTGAAACTACAAAGTATTTGCTAATTTTAATCAAATAAGTTAAATTTACAAAATATTTCTGATTTAACGAAAAGAAAAAAAAAAAAAAAAGAAAGAAAGAAAGAAAAAACAAATAATAAATAATTTTGTTAATTCAACAAAATTTTGGAATCTATTCCAGGCGGACGTTCTTGTTGTTATTGATTGTCTTAACGCAAATATTAGAAAAGACTACCATGGTAAGTGGGTTCTGATTTTTAGTGCACATCAATGTACAAACCTTCTAAGAGAACTAGAAATAAAGTAATTCTTTTATAGGTACCACGACGTAAGGGAATTGAAGGTACAGTCAACTCCGCTTATAGTGAACCTCTGGGGGCCTGGGAACCTGGGGGCCATCAGCCATAATCAGTGGCAAATTTCGTTCGCTCTATCCGAAGTTCACTAAAACCGAAAAATGCTATGTACAAAGTATGTTAATCGGGACTAATAAGATGCGTTCACTATATCCGAAATGGACTCTAATGAAAAGATAACTGACAAAACAAGGTCGTCTTTTAATCCTATTGCTGTGGAATCTTTTTGTGGCATAAATATGAAAACCATAAAGGACATCCCCCTTAAATGGAAGAAACAAGAGACTAATATAAAGCTTGGTATAATTTTTATGCACAAAAGTACACAAAAAGCATAATCTGCCCCACTCCGGGCCATTAGATTGGTAGCCGGGCAGTATGCCGGAAGCTGGGACCTTCATGCTTCAGCCATCTGCCATAATCAGTGGCTTATTGACTTGACCATAGTGGGTTAACAAATGTTGTTAACAACACTCAGAAACCGCAGATGAATTTTATGACTCCACACTGCAATTGCTGTGGGGCAATCTCTAAAATAAATTCTATGGCTAATAAGTTCTGAAAACTGTTAAGCCCATGATACTAATAAAAATTAAATGTTTGCTGTGTCATATACTGTGATGTAAAACTAATAAAGTAATTAGAAAAATAATATTTAAAATATAGTTTTATTTATGAGTATTCAGTCGACATTTTCCTATTTTTAAAAGAAAAACATGGCTGCTTTTTGTTGTTAAAGGATTTTTATATGTTCTTGGGGAAATTTATATTGATGGAAGCAGCTTAAAATGTTTTGCGATATAAAGCAGACCAAACAAAGTTGAGCTCAGTATAAGTTGAATTATTAATTTTCATTATATAGCTGCCGGGTTAGCAAGAGGTGACTAAAATCCGTATATTAATTTCTTGTGAGCATTCATAATTCTTTGTATAATGATGATTGCTCTTTTTTTTTTTAACAGGTTGTTCATTGGAAGAAATCTTGAGAAAGGAACCAAATCAAAGAAATATCCAAATATAAATATCAAAGTTGGCAAATGCATCATTATGTAATTTTTTAAGTAAATATGCATTTTAATGTTGAATGTATGTTAAAGAAATTAAAATTTTGCATTCAGTATATTGTGTATGTGTTTTTGTTGCTCTGTGTGTGTATGTGTAAGTAAAGTACTTGATCTGAAATTAATTCATTGTAAAATTAAGTTTTTTCTCATTACTGTTATTGTATTCAATGCAAATCAAATAAATAACAGTGAATCAATTTTAAGAATTAAATGTAAAAATTCATTGAGATGGATAAAGTGCAGGATCTGAAGTCTTATGTAAATTAAGTCCTGTATTTAAAGATATACTGATTTTATATTGGGGTTGAAAGGAAGCATAATAATGACAAGATGTTATCGAATGCCTCAAATCAATACACTGTTGGAATAATTTCCCCCCCCCCTTCATAAATAGAAAATATATTTTTAAAAAATAAGGCGATTATGAGAATCTAAGCTTTTTGTTGTTTATTTCTGACTTTTTACAGTTTTCATATCACTTTTCGAAACTCCTTAATTTATGCTTTTTTTTTCCCTATTGGAACATACATTATACTAAATACCAATAATTTTTTAGTGTTGAAGTTCACATTATTACATAGCTGCCAACTCTTCCGGATTTCACGGAAGAGTTTCCACCAAAATCTTTAAACAGTTTTATTTTACATTAAAAATTTGGACTTATTTTAGGCCTAAATTGCTGAGTAAAAATTAGTGGTGAAAAATCCTCCAATAAAACCGGAAGAGTTGGCAGCTGTGCCATTATGTAGCAGATTTCCCTGCATAATAGTAGCACCTAGACTTTCACCATGAAAAATTAGAAAACAAAAGTGTGACTATTATGCAAATAAACACGGTGCTCCTCTTCAATTAAATAATATGAGGCCATATTTTTATCAGCAATATGAGTATGTCTTACTGATTTTGAAGAAGTGAATAGTTTAGTTTTTTAGATAAAATTTTGCTTATTTTATTTGCAAATAATATTTGCATTTATATACTTTTAACCCCCTGTACTACTAATCGTTTTATTAGAGTTGACATTGTTATAGACTGAGTTTAAAAAGTGATTTACGCTGTTGACTTCTTCAAAATGCATTGATTAAACAAAAATACTCTTTGGACCCCCCCCCCCCCCAAAAAAAAAAAAAAAAAAGTTAAAAAGTTAGAGTCCCGCTATTCCAAACAGAGTTCAGAAAAAATAATGATTTTTTTTTTTTAACTTAAAAACAGGAGCACTAAAAAGACGTTTATGGGAAAACCTGTCCTGAAATCAGATTAAAGTGAAAGCTGGTTATATTTACAGTACATGTCGGCACCATTTATACAATCCCTGCCCTTAATTTATGCCTTAACAAGTCAATTCGTTGATATTTATGAAATCTGCCTATTCTGAATTACCGCTAAACCGAACAGTGTTCGGTCACAATTAGTTCAGAATCGCTGGACTAGAATTGTTATATGCAGGTTTATTGCTAGACATATGTATCATTATACACACAGGTTTCAGTGCAGTCCATGCAGCAGCGAAATTATATTAAAAAGAGACTACATACCAAAAACCTAGTCACACTTGCCAAATGATGCACAACCTTTCTAAGAGGATAATGCCTGACACAGAAATGTCAAGGGTCTGTATTTGGTAAATAATAATTGTTTATATTTTAAACCTTGAAAAAAAGGTCTGTCAAAAGTAATTATCAAGACACTTATTAACGAGTAAAAGTGAGAGGTTATATATTTAACATAAAAAATTCTAGTTTAATTGCCTGTGCATTTCCCATGTTTTAATTAAAAGCCATAATCTTCAGTGAAATTTCTGAAGAATTTCAGCCTTGCTGTGCCACATTTTAAACTATTGAAGGTCACATTAAAAAAAAAAACTTGTAAAGTTTGAATAATTCACACAATATATAAAATTTTTTTAAAATGTTTATTCGGCTAATGTTGAACATGCACATTTCCATACCCATGGGTTTGAAAACATTAAAATAGAAATTAGGGATGGACGCGAGACGACTTTTTGAGAGACGAGACAGAGATTTACAGCTTTTTTGCGAGACGAGACAAACATTTTAAACATTATGATATAGGGATTTTTGCGAGACGAGACAAAGCTTTTCGCTATTTTGCGAGACGCGAGACTCCAATTTTTCGTCTCGCGTCCATCCCTAATAGAAATATTTGCCATCAAAAAACAACATAACGAACGACTTTTTCTGGAAGATCAATTAATACATGATCACAGCACCTGTTATCCTTACGGACTCAACTAAATATTACATAATAAACATCTTTTTTACTACTCCGAAAACACTGACCCTACAAAATATATGCCTATTTATTATAAACTTAATCTGAATAGATACAAAAAAAAACTTATCGTTCCAAGAAAGGTAAGTCATCAAAACATACTCATTCCATTTTATCAAACAGTGCAGGAATTTTTGCAGTCTGGTACAAGGTCGACATTTTGAGGCCCTTATATATCAGGAAATTTTTTTCCGGTAAAAAATTGTAAAATAAGAGCTTAAACTTTTCTCATTACTTCATAATCTTTACATACGCCAGCCAAGAGTTTGATTTTTTAATTAATTAATTAATTAATTTATCATTATATTTGCGATCCCTGATTATTTGTGGGCGAGTAAAGCTGTACCGTCCCTCCACCATGAAAATATCGCCATGGTTGGATCAGTAAACTATTTCGTTGAACCAACAATTATCGTTGAATTAAAAATTATTTTGTTAAAATAGAACCACTGTTGGATCAACAAAATTTAATTAATTAATTAATTAATTTTTAATTAATTAATTTATTTATTTATCATTATATTTTCGATCCCTGATTATTTGTGGGCGGGTAAAGCTGTACCGTCCCTCCACCATGAAAATATCGCCATGGTTGGATCAGTAAACTATTTCGTTGAACCAACAATTATCGTTGAATTAAAAATTATTTGGTTAAAATAGAACCACTGTTGGATCAACAAAATTATTCGGTTAAAATAGTTTCTTTGTTGTATCAAGAAAATATTTCGTAGAATCAGCAAAATTATTCTTTTAAAATACTGCTGTTGTTAAATGAAGAAAATGATGCTTTTAAAATAGCATTCTTGTTGAAGTAAGAAAAATATTCTGCTAAAATAGTGCTATTGTTGAATTAACAGAATTACTCTGTTAAAATAGTACCATTGTAGGATAAATAAAATATTTCGTTGAGTCAACAAAATATAATATTAAAATACAATCGAACCTCGATTTAACGAATTGTTTGGGATCCCACAAATCTGTTCGTTAAATCAAAGCAATTCGTTAAATCGAATATCCATTTTTGTAGAGTATGGTATTAAAATATCCATGCAAAATACCCTTAGATATAAATATGAAAAAAAAGAATTATTATTGTTTACTACGTGCTTAAAAATTATAAGTTGTACGCTAGGCGAAGGCGATCCATTTTAAAATTATCTAAATTCTTTAATGTTACTTGCTCTTAAAATTTAATACATAATACAGGCATAGTTTTTGGCACTTTGGAATGAAATCCTTGATAGTGCTTTGTTTTGACTTTCAAGTAAGTCCTTTGTCGATATTTTCTAACTTCGTAAAAACAACAGCATCAATCTCGAGAGACAAAAAAAAAAAAAAAAAAAGTATTCAAGCTGAAAACGGCTTCTTGGAATGTCACCTTTTTAAACTCAATTTCCGTCATCTCTTCGCTGCTTTAAGAATCTTCATTCTCTTTCTGGACACTATCGCAGGTACTTAGCTGTACATCGCAAGACACATATGCTGTACAATTTCCATTACTAGGAAAATCTTCCCATCCAGGCATTGGATCATCGTTATCCACGGCGTAATTGTAAATGAGTGTTTCTGTATGGCTGTCTTCGTAGGCACTTGCTTCGTTTGGAGAAATGAGAAAAAAAAAATTATTGTATTACACACTTGGATTAGGGTGTGAAAGATTAAAATTTTGCTTGCGAAAAATTCAAAGTTTTAGTTTTATGTGCGAATTTTATTTCAGCGACTGTTCTTCGCTAAATCACACCTAAAAATATCCGTTAAATCGAAGAATTCGTTAAATCAAAATACGTTAAATCGAGGTTCGACTAGTTGTATAAGTTGTTGTATAAAGAAAATATTTCGCTGAATCAACAAAATTATTCAGTTAAAATAGCAGTGATGGATCAGAGAAATAATTCGTTGTATCAACAGAATTAGCCTGTTAAAATAGCACCTTTCTTGGATTAAGAAAATGTTTTGTTAAATCAACAAAAGTACTCTTTCTCCATAGAACAAGAAAGTATTTCGTTGAATTTAAAAAATATATATATTCTGTTAAAATAGCACCATTGTTTAATCAAGAAAATAATTCAATTAAAATAGTGCCATTGTTGAATCAATAAAGTTATCCGGTTAAAATGGTGCTATCTTATAAATAAAAATCTGGAGTCACTCCACTCGACTTTCCGAACACTTACGATTAAGATCATTACCAAGCATTTAAATAAATTTTAATCGATGAATCATTCAAATATATATACCAAAATGAAGCTCAATCAAATGTATCGTTTAAACGCAAGCGCACTTTCAAGAATTTCTCCCCATAGTCTATAATGTAAAAGGAATTTTCGGCGTAGCCCTGTAGAAAAACTATAAGTCCTATACACACCAAAATCGATACCGGTCTTACGATGGTTGTTTATAACATGTACACCCAATTTTAGCTCAATATAATGTACCGTTTAAACGCTAGCGCACTTTCCATAATTTTCCCCCATAGGCCATAATGTAAAAGAAATCTTCGTCGTAGCCCTGTAGAAAAACTATATATACCAAATATATATACCAAAATGAAGCTCAATCAAATGTATCGTTTAAACGCTAGCGCACTTTCAAGAATTTCTCCCCATAGTCTATAATGTAAAAGGAATTTTCGGCGTAGCCCTGTAGAAAAACTATAAGTCCTATACACACCAAAATCAATACCGGTCTTGCGACGGTGGTTTATAACCTATAGACCCAATTTGAGCTCAATCGCATGCCCCGTTCAGGAGCTATCGTGTTCACTCACACACACACACACACATACATACATACATCTCGTAAAAATAGCATAAATGAATTCAGAAGCCCTCTAAACGTGTCAATACACCAAAATCTCGAATTCGAATTTTTTCATGATTACAATACTTTCCTTACATGGTACATGTTCGGAAAGTAAAAATGAAATTCTGTTTGTGGATTTGATTAGTTTACAAATCCACAAAAATGGACCTATCAGCCTGAAATTTTGCACAGATATGTAAAATAATGTAGAATAAATTATAGTCCACTTTAAAACTTTGAAAGTCCACATGTTCTCCACGCAGAAAGCTTTCCGTAATTGTAACCCCTGTAGTGAAAAAAGTATGAAATAAGCATCATTATTGCCATGTGTGGCGATTTTGCCGAATAAAATGTTTTAAATTCTTAAAGTAAAAATAAAAGAATAATAAGGATTTTTTAAAAAAGTTTATATTTGTAAGGTTATTTTTTTTTTAATTATAATATCGTGTGCATGGGAAATCAGAGCAGGAAGGTAATGTTTTATACGCAAAACGATAAGGAATGAAGATTTTCGAGGCTAATATGTAAAATTTTTTAGTTTGGCGAAAAATAAAATGGCTAATATGCCGATTTTGAAAAAGTGAGTTCTAGCGGTTTGCACAGTTTTCGGCTAGGCGCAATTTACTGAGAGCTTAAGGAAATAGATTTTTGAAATCAAGTGCATGGATTTTATTAGAATTCAGCGTTAAATTCTGATAATCCGTGCAGAAATAATGCAATTATTAAGGGATTTCGAGCAATCTATCTTCAGAATTCTCGCCAATTGAGTATATTGATTTAAGTTAGGGGAATTCCTCCAAATTTCAGAAAATTGAAATCTTCGCATTTAGTACATCGGAGTAACGATGAATAAAACACGTTATACGTTGATAATTTAAAAAATGCAGCTATTAAGTCTATTTAACCTGACAAGCGACAGTCGAATCGGGGACTCGGGGAAAAGCGTGAAATATGGGTGGTTTGGGGGTATGTCGCGCCATCTTTATTCATGTAATGGACACAATTGTTAGCTTTATTTTTTAGAATTTCTCTGAAAAATTTTAGAAATATAATTATAACTTTAAAACTGAACCGATAAAATGGACTTTTATTGATGTAAAATATTGTAGTAAGTATTAGAGATCAGCGCGAGTTGATTTTTTCAAATGAAATTTGATTGAAACGCGGTAAACCTGCTGAAATTCTTTGAATTTCCGTCTGAAATAAAATCTGTCAGACGGAAATTCGAAAATAATTATTTACTTATTTTTTAAATTAAATTGCTCCTATAAACTTAATGTTCATAAAGCATCGTAAAGTAGTTCCAGAAGAACCATTATAAATTTTTCAGTAGCTTTTCTACTGTCATTTTATTTTAAATCTTGATCAGAAGTCATGTTCATGAGGTTTCATAAACAATTACGAGTTTCAATTATAAAATTTGTAAAAAGCAAAATGCAGTACATTTTTGGCCCCAAAACATTCTTAAATACATCTATAAATTTATACTTCAAAGTTACTTTTGAAGGAAAATTTTTCAGTCAGCCAATTTTGAATTTGAGTTTAAAAAACAATGCTTTTCCTTCTTTCTTTTTACGAAAACTGACTGGTTAATCAGATTTTGAATTTGCAGTAGTCCACAGTACAGTTCCCGAAGAAATATTCTGAAAAATTTCATTGTTCTAGGAATGTAAGTTTATTTTTTATCTGTAGTGAAAGTTAACCAAAAAGCAGACTTCACCGAAAAAGTGGCATGTTTAATAATTTTTTTCAAAAAAATGAAGTACTTTTTCAAATTTGAAATTTGTTTCATTCACAGTATGGTTTCTGAAGAAACAGTCTAAAAATTTTCATAGTTCTAGCATTATAAGTTCATTTCTCATCTTAAGTGAAAGTCTATCAAAAACGTTTCCCTCTGAAATAGTGCGAAGTTTCACTATTTAAAAAAAAATTAAATTGTTTTTCAAAATTTATATCAATGTCAGTTCTCAATCTAGTTTCTGAGGAAACATTCTGAAAATTCTCATAATTATATCATCGTAAATTTATTTCTAATCTTGGTCGAAATTCGAGAAAATAGCGTTTTCTCTGAAAAAGTGTCAAGTTTAATAATATTTTTTAAAAAATTAAATAACTTTTCAAATTTTATCGCAATGTCAGTTCTTATTCTAGTTTTAGAGGAAACATTCTGAAAATTCTCGAAGTTATCTGATTATTTGTTTACTCCCTATCTTGGTCGAAAATCAACCGAAATCCTCCGTTTTCAGGTAGAACAAACAGCCTTAAGGAATTCCACTTTTGAAATAAATGCCTGCTTTACTTATTGGCGGTCAAACCATTTCCCATTTTGTTTGATTGCTGCTAAGTCAATGCTTCGAATGATTCCCTGAAAAATATTTGCAAAATGGCGTATGTTGGCCCTTTGGCCTATTAAAAAATTACCTCCGCAGGTAGGCATGCATCTTAAAAAATTAGCTCAAAAATATATTCTGCTGATATTAGAGTGAAGTTCTTCAGCTTTTCAGCTGATAAGTGGTTTTAATGTAATATCCTTCAACCCTCCCCCCCCTAGAAATATTGTTTCGGCAAAAGCACTTAAACTTAAGGTATGAGCGTCTTCCTCAACTTCAAATATTATGAATATTTTACTTAAAGTGACAAAAGAGATTCTAGGCAAAAAATTTTTGAAACAGCAGTTTTTTTTAGTTTTGAAGATTTCGCATTCTTGATAGTTATCCGACTTCAAAATGTCATCAGGGAGAGGTTTCCTGTGTATTTTTTCGTTTTTAATTTTGGCTAGACGTTTTTTCTTTCTAATTTAATACAAATACAATTTTGAAATGAAGTAACCGGTATTTTAAGACCGCTTTTTAATTTGTTCATGTGAATGTTTCCCCTCGGACAGCGCAGGTCTGCAATCTTCAAGCCATCTATGAATTTTAGAAACCATTTTCAATACAAATATTTTATGACTTCCAATTAAAACAAATAAAAATAGACTTATTTAGGACTGGAGAAATTTTATCTCATTGCCCTTAAGAAAAATTAATGCAAACGTGCTCTTTCCATAAAGTTCGAACGACCTTCCGTAATATAAAAGTATTTCCATTCCAAGCCAATATGGTAATAATATTTTGTATTGTTCGATAAATTTTGAAATCAATTTTAATTTTTAAATATCTTTTACAGTCGAACCTCGATTTAACGAATTGATTGGGACCCACAAATCCGTTCGTTAAATCGAAGCAATTCGTTAAATCGAATATCAATTTTTGTAAAGAGTATGGTATAAAAATATCCATGCAAAATACCCTTAGATATAGATATGAAAAAAAGAATGATGATTGTTTACTACGAGCTTAAAACTTAAAAGTTATATGTTAGGCGATCGACTTTAAAATTGTCTAAATTCTTTAATGTTACTTGTTCTTAAAACTTCATACATAATACATACATAAGCTATTGGCACTTTGAAAAGAAATCCTGATAGTGCTTTGTTTTGACTTTCCAAAGTTTGTCGATATTTTCTAACATCGTAAGAACAACAGCATCAATCTCGTGAGACAAAATAAAATTTTTTAAAGCATTCAAGCTGCAGACTGCTTCTTGGAATGTCATATTTTTTTAATTCAATTTCCGTTTCTTCGTCATCTCTTCGCTGCTTTCAGAATCTTTATTCTCTTTCTGTTCACTATCGCAGGTACTTAGCTGTACATTGCAAGACACGTATCCTGTAAAATTTCCATTGCTTAGAAAAATCTTCCCATCCAGGTATTGGATCATCGTTATCCACGGCGTAATTGTAAATGACTGTTTCTGTATCGCTGTCTTCGTAGGCACTTGCTTCGTTTGGAGAAATGACAAGAAAAAAAAATTATTGTATTACACACTTGGATTAGGGTGTGAAAGATTAAAATATTGCTAGCGAAAAATTCAAAGTTTTAGTTTTATGTACGAATTTTATTTCAGCGATTCTTGTTCAATAAATCAAAGCTGAAAATTCGTTAAATCAGAGCATTTTAGCACTCTTTTTGTCGGGACGGAAAAAAATATTCGTTAAATCGGAGAATTCGTTAAATCGAAGTTCGACTGTATTTGTATTTAATATGCACGTGTGTGTGTGTGTAAATTTAAAGAGGTAATAAGAATCCGCAAGATTTATTTATCGTCTTTGGTATGGGTACCCATAGGATTGCTTGTATATGTGTTTGTAAGGGTGAGGGTTGGGTCAGATGTCTTATCCCACAAAGATTACTCGAATGGTACACAAAGGTATTTTAGTGTTGATCCACATCTACTTTATACTAGATACGTAAATTATTATAGTGTAAAATATTTTTTTTCTTGAGAGGTTGGGGGGAGGGGGAAAGGGGACATGTCCCATACCTGCCCATAGGTATGGACGGCCATGGTCTCTGGTCTCCCTTTCTGTATGGACCGCGTTGAGCAGTGGTATACATTAGAGATGAGTTCGGGCTCATTTTTTGAAGCCCGAGCCCGAGCAATATTATTTAAGTCGGAGCCCGAACCCGCAATTTCAGCTAAAGGTAAAAAAAAAAAAAAATTACTTCATTGATAGAATACAATAAATTTTGCTGCTTGTGCAAATTAATGACAAATATAGTTGCAAACTCTCAATGCTCTTTCTAATTCTTCATATCCATGTTTATCAAATAATGTCCGATCTGATGACTAACTAAACCGTTTACACGTTTAGTTAGTCATCAGATCGGTTAGTCACTGTAACGTTTACACTAACTAAGCAATATAAGCCGCCGTTCTGAAATACTAAAAGAGCTTCACGCACCTTCTAGGTGCCCGTGCCGCTAATTTTCTTTTTATAAGTACTTTTATTTTCCTCATGAATCACTTTTTAAAATCTGTTTCAAGGAATATGTTCAATAAATGAAAAATTTTTCACGACCCCGAGCCCGGCTCGGGCCCGGGCTCGGGATCGGGCTTTCGGGCTCGGGCTGAGCCCGTCTCATCTCTAGTATACATACTTATTTTAGTACAGTTGACACACGGTTAACATTTTTCAACGACCTTCATAAGCATGTGAGGAAAAAAAAAGTTGTTTCATTTCTAATTTAATTTAAAATATACTGAATTGTTAAATTTACATTCTAGTTTATTCAATTTTTAATAAAAACGTTATTTGTTAAATGAAAATAAAACAATCATTTTACTTTTTTTACCAATCATCTTTGAACAATGTAATGAAATAATAGATGAACTTGGGAGTAATGTATTTTCCCTCTTTAAATCCACGTTCAAGTTTCAGAACCTCAACAAATCGCTTTGCGACACTATTTGGGGTAGTAATCCTCAGATTGAGTATCGATGATTACAGATTGAGTATTGATATGCAATCTGTTGATCGAAACCCCAAATTGACAATAGAATGTCAAGGAGGTATATAAAAAAAAACAAGGTTTGGTAACAAATTTAATGGAATACGAATGCACCACCGACAAAAAAAAAAAAAAATAAATAAATAAAAAAATAATAATAATAATGGATTTAAAAAAATTTGAAATTTCGTTAAATATTGAAATTCATAAGGCTACGCTCAATAAAAAACAAACGATTTATTACTACCTATATTTCTTTATCATTTTGGCAATTATTTTTCACCTTGTTCGTACATCTTTTGTGTTACCTTGACAAAAAGTTTAAATATCGCTGACAAAGCCGTTTCTCAACCTTTTACGCACACTCACACAAATGAAATGATTTGCTGGATTAATAAAAGTTTTTAAATAACACTACTCAACAGCTATTTTGCCTCTGGGATGTGATACATCAATTAGTATGTAATTCGGTGTGTAGAATCCGAATCTACCTTTCAAAATGCTCTAGCACGTAAGATTTTTGAGTTTTTAAGGATTTTTATTAATTTCACTACTTTCCGTTCTTTTATTTTAATGTTTAATTTTTATTTTATTTTCTGAAGTTTGGTACAAGAGTGCTATAAGATCAATAAATTGTCACTTGATGTCAAATGTCACTTGATGTCACAGGCAAGTGTTATTCATTAGATGGACAGATAATCCAGTAGTGCGAAATAAACATTATGACCTAGTGAATGTTGAAACATGCATGGCGCAATTACTATCGTATTTTGGGGGGTAGTACAGAAGTACCTGTACATCTTTAATAAAAATCATGTTAATACTATGAATGAAAGAAAAGGCACCCAATTTAATGCATTCTTAATATACTACAAGAAAAATATGCACAGAAAAGAATTATTTCCCAAAATATTTTGCTAAAGAAATTCCACGATTATCAAATTCAGGTTCACTCAGTAATATTGGACATGTTTTTTGGCTGTACACAGTGGTGTAGGCAGGGTATGTGCTGTAGCCAGAGGCGTAGCCAAGGGGAGGGGTTAGGGGGGTCATAACCCCCCCCATGAGGAATTTTTTGCCATACAAAATTTATATTCTTCACTCCCTTATCACACACATGTATGCGTATATGTGAGTTGCAGTAGTCATACCCCCCCATGAAAAATTTCTGGCTATGCCCCTGGCTGTAGCCAAGGACATACCCATGGGGGTGGTCCAGGGGGTCCGGACCCCGCCCGAAATTTCAATTTTTGTTAGCAAAATAATAATGATGAAGTCTCTTTGTGGAAAATTCTCTTTGTGGAAAATTTGAAAGTTTCCCTTGAAGATTTTGAGGTTGAACTATGGACCTAATCCACAAATTAATATTTTTACTAACGTAGTAGGTTTCAGCGACTGCAAAGATTTCAAATTCGATTTATGAATTTATTTTTTTAAATTCATTTTTACATGCGAACACTTGTAGGCAGAGTAAAGGGGTCCCATTCCCTTCCCAACTTTAAAAAAAAAAATGATATGTTAAATCGATTTTTATCTATATTACATTCTAGTTTTTTGAATTCTCAGTCACCCCGAAAAAATTCTTGGCTATGCTTCTGGATCCACAAAATTAATTTCTACAATAAACAGTTAATTAAAATGTCAGTTTCACTGATTTTAACGGTTTGTTTCTGGAATATTTAACTAGAGAAGAAATACAAATGCCATACAGAACTTTGTTAAGTCTAACCTACCCCTATTTTTACCCCACCTTAGAAGAAAAAAATTTAAAAATAGAATCACAATTTTACCCTTATTTTTTTATATAATCTAGTTTTTTTTTTGCAGTATCTCTGCTAATGTGTATCAAAATATAAATGCTTTACCCAATTATAAGGAATCTAGAAGAAAGATTTTCAAGAAATTTCGTACACATTAATATTTTAGTATTACCTTAAAACTTCATTAGTACTTGTTATGTTGTTAAAATATATCTGCATAGAAAAAAATATTGAAACATCTAAATTTTGATGGTTTAAAGTGTTATTTTTCAATAATCCCCCATTTTCTCCACCTGGCCCCCTATGTATATATCGATACTCAAACTTTTTCTTTCTAACGAGCTGATTGATTTTTTGGAACACATCGAAAGGGACTTAGTATCTATGACGCTATAAGCGAGTTCACACTTTAAACGAGTTCACTATAACCAACCTCTGCAGCTCAA
Organism: Cheiracanthium punctorium; assembly: GCA_038373885.1. Taxonomy (NCBI): domain Eukaryota; kingdom Metazoa; phylum Arthropoda; class Arachnida; order Araneae; family Cheiracanthiidae; genus Cheiracanthium; species Cheiracanthium punctorium. The sequence goes on from JAWZYV010014290.1 coordinate 103,053, forward strand.
CTGAAAACGTGAACGTCCTTATATATTTATTCATCACACTTATCTGCTTATTAAATGTTCGAACAAAGAGAGAGAAGTATCAGAGGAAAGCCATCTTGCGGTTACACGCTCTAAATTACTGCAAAGATTGCCGACATTTTATGATCGGTTTTTATTAAGGCTGTCGCAGATAAGAGATTTGTCGAGAGTCTGTAACTGACAGACTTCGGCGTACAGCTGTCTGCATTCTGCACATACTTCGCACAAAATGGTTCCGTGATTTTATGTCCTTCTCTCTGATAGGCAGTTTCGCTAACATGGGACACGAAGTTGATTTTCTATTTATTTACGATGCGACCGATATATAATGTGAATTGCTTAAGTATGTTTTAGATGAAAATTTAATTTTCAGTTATTAGCGAGATCAACATCAAGGTGTAAAACACGTTCTAATTCATTAACCCTTCTTTAAAATGAAAAAGTGTTAAAAAAACCTACAATCTTATGCAATTTATTTGTTAAAAGTAGGGTTGATTAGCCGGATAGATAAGAATATTACAAAATTACCAGAAACTTTTTCATAAGCTTGTGTCCAAAGTCAAGAGGTAAGTTTTTGAGCGGATGCTAAGCCAGAAAAATACGTGTTTCGGAGCTAAAGCAATGGCATTTTTCAATATTATCCTTTGAAAAAATATTGAAATAAAATGAGTCAAGACAGCACCTTTGCTAAAACTCATCTTGGTGACGAAATGTAAGACCCAAGATGACTTGTTTTCTTTCAGTTGCATGCATTGTTTTCCTTTCACTGCTGAAAACGCAAATATATTTTAATTTGTACGGTGCGTCGTATCTGCCTATTGAATTTTCGAAATTTGTTTTGTGAACCTCTTTTTAAATCACCCACGAGCCGCCACTGAATTCCATTACTTCAGTTCATTAAACTTTTTGAAATACCGTGCTTACTCGCTTAATAGCCGCACTTTTTATGCCCATTTTTCACGGTGAAAGTCTAGGTGCGACTATTATGCTGGGAAAGTCTACTACGTAATATTAAGCACTCCACTGCTCAAACATTGCTGGTATTATAATAAAATAACTGACGAACCAAACGTTCCAACGCTTCACCATGGCACAGTGGTTACGTCACTGAAAATGGTGGACGGCCGAAGAGGGAAGGTCCCGGTTTTTGGGTCCCATCGCGCGGCTGTCGATCTAACGGTCTGGAGTTTTCGTAGGTTTTCTCCAGATGTAACGTGAATACGCGATAAAACCCCTTAGAAAGTCCTCCCACCTAGGCACCCCCCCCGTCCTTGGAAGTTCGCCCTGGCGTAGTGTTGACGTAATCACACACAAACAAACGTTTCTAGTTTATCTACCGTGTATTAAATAATCTTTACTTCAATTGTACACGAAAGAGGTTGTTCAGAACAAGTTCTTTTTATAGTAATATTTTAATAGGCATAAATGAAAGTCGAATACATAACCGCGACTTTTATGTGGGGGAAATATTCTGGCGATTTTTTTCTGCTTCAAAACGGGGGTGCGACTGTTATGAGAGGGAGACTATTACGCGAGTAAACACGGTAAATTATGTTTTTCACTGACTGCTGGATTTTAAATTTAAATAATCAATTTTAATAAGTATTAAATAATCTTTGCTTCAATTGTACACGAAAGAGGTTGTTCAGAACAAGTTCTTTTTATAGTAATATTTTTATAGGCATAAATGAAAGTCGAATACATAACCGCGACTTTTATGTGGGGAAATATTCTGGCGATTTTTTCTGCTTCAAAACGGGGGTGCGACTGTTAGGAGAGGGAGACTATTACGCGAGTAAACACGGTAAATTATGTTTTTCACTGTCTGCTGGATTTTAAATTTAAATAATCAATTTTAATAAGTATTAAATAATCTTTGCTTCAATTGTACACGAAAGAGGTTGTTCAGAACAAGTTCTTTTTATAGTAATATTTTTATAGGCATAAATGAAAGTCGAATACATAACCGCGACTTTTATGTGGGAAAATATTCTGGCGATTTTTTCTGCTTTAAAACGGGGGTGCGACTGTTAGGAGAGGGAGACTAATACGCGAGTAAACACGGTAAATTATGTTTTTCACTGTGTGCTGGATTTAAAATTTAAATAATCAATTTTAATAAGTATTAAATAATCTTTGCTTCAATTGTACACGAAAGAGGTTGTTCAGAACAAGTTCTTTTTATAGTAATATTTTTATAGGCATAAATGAAAGTCGAATACATAACCGCGGCTTTTATGTGGGGGAAATATTCTGGCGATTTTTTTCTGCTTCAAAACGGGGGCGCGACTGTTAGGAGAGGGAGACTATTACGCGGGTAAACACGGTAAATTATGTTTTTCACTGTCTGCTGGATTTTAAATTTAAATAATCAATTTTAAAAAGTATTAAATAATCTTTGCTTCAATTGTACACGAAAGAGGTTGTTCAGAACAAGTTCTTTTTATAGTAATATTTTTATAGGCATAAATGAAAGTCGAATACATAACCGCGACTTTTATGTGGGGAAATATTCTGGCGATTTTTTTCTGCTTCAAAACGGGGGTGCGACTGTTATGAGAGGGAGACTATTACGCGAGTAAACACGGTAAATTATGTTTTTCACTGTCTGCTGGATTTTAAATTTAAATAATCAATTTTAATAAGTATTAAATAATCTTTGCTTCAATTGTACACGAAAGAGGTTGTTCAGAACAAGTTCTTTTTATAGTAATATTTTTATAGGCATAAATGAAAGTCGAATACATAACCGCGGCTTTTATGTGGGGGAAATATTCTGGCGATTTTTTTCTGCTTCAAAACGGGGGCGCGACTGTTATGAGGGGGAGACTATTACGCGAGTAAACACGGTAAATTATGTTTTTCACTGTCTGCTGGATTTTAAATTTAAATAATCAATTTTAATAAGTATTAAATAATCTTTGCTTCAATTGTACACGAAAGAGGTTGTTCAGAACAAGTTCTTTTTATAGTAATATTTTTATAGGCATAAATGAAAGTCGAATACATAACCGCGACTTTTATGTGGGGAAATATTCTGGCGATTTTTTTCTGCTTCAAAACGGTGGTGCGACTGTTATGAGAGGGAGACTATTACGCGAGTAAACACGGTAAATTATGTTTTTCACTGTCTGCTGGATTTTAAATTTAAATAATCAATTTTAATAAGTATTAAATAATCTTTGCTTCAATTGTACACGAAAGAGGTTGTTCAGAACAAGTTCTTTTTATAGTAATATTTTAATAGGCATAAATGAAAGTCGAATACATAACCGCGACTTTTATGTGGGGGAAATATTCTGGCGATTTTTTTCTGCTTCAAAACGGGGGTGCGACTGTTATGAGAGGGAGACTATTACGCGAGTAAACACGGTAAATTATGTTTTTCACTGACTGCTGGATTTTAAATTTAAATAATCAATTTTAATAAGTATTAAATAATCTTTGCTTCAATTGTACACGAAAGAGGTTGTTCAGAACAAGTTCTTTTTATAGTAATATTTTTATAGGCATAAATGAAAGTCGAATACATAACCGCGACTTTTATGTGGGGAAATATTCTGGCGATTTTTTCTGCTTCAAAACGGGGGTGCGACTGTTAGGAGAGGGAGACTATTACGCGAGTAAACACGGTAAATTATGTTTTTCACTGTCTGCTGGATTTTAAATTTAAATAATCAATTTTAATAAGTATTAAATAATCTTTGCTTCAATTGTACACGAAAGAGGTTGTTCAGAACAAGTTCTTTTTATAGTAATATTTTTATAGGCATAAATGAAAGTCGAATACATAACCGCGACTTTTATGTGGGAAAATATTCTGGCGATTTTTTCTGCTTTAAAACGGGGGTGCGACTGTTAGGAGAGGGAGACTAATACGCGAGTAAACACGGTAAATTATGTTTTTCACTGTGTGCTGGATTTAAAATTTAAATAATCAATTTTAATAAGTATTAAATAATCTTTGCTTCAATTGTACACGAAAGAGGTTGTTCAGAACAAGTTCTTTTTATAGTAATATTTTTATAGGCATAAATGAAAGTCGAATACATAACCGCGGCTTTTATGTGGGGGAAATATTCTGGCGATTTTTTTCTGCTTCAAAACGGGGGCGCGACTGTTAGGAGAGGGAGACTATTACGCGGGTAAACACGGTAAATTATGTTTTTCACTGTCTGCTGGATTTTAAATTTAAATAATCAATTTTAAAAAGTATTAAATAATCTTTGCTTCAATTGTACACGAAAGAGGTTGTTCAGAACAAGTTCTTTTTATAGTAATATTTTTATAGGCATAAATGAAAGTCGAATACATAACCGCGACTTTTATGTGGGGAAATATTCTGGCGATTTTTTTCTGCTTCAAAACGGGGGTGCGACTGTTATGAGAGGGAGACTATTACGCGAGTAAACACGGTAAATTATGTTTTTCACTGTCTGCTGGATTTTAAATTTAAATAATCAATTTTAATAAGTATTAAATAATCTTTGCTTCAATTGTACACGAAAGAGGTTGTTCAGAACAAGTTCTTTTTATAGTAATATTTTTATAGGCATAAATGAAAGTCGAATACATAACCGCGACTTTTATGTGGGGGAAATATTCTGGCGATTTTTTTCTGCTTCAAAACGGGGGCGCGACTGTTATGAGGGGGAGACTATTACGCGAGTAAACACGGTAAATTATGTTTTTCACTGTCTGCTGGATTTTAAATTTAAATAATCAATTTTAATAAGTATTAAATAATCTTTGCTTCAATTGTACACGAAAGAGGTTGTTCAGAACAAGTTCTTTTTATAGTAATATTTTTATAGGCATAAATGAAAGTCGAATACATAACCGCGACTTTTATGTGGGGAAATATTCTGGCGATTTTTTTCTGCTTCAAAACGGTGGTGCGACTGTTATGAGAGAGAGACTATTACGCGAGTAAACACGGTAAATTATGTTTTTCACTGTCTGCTGGATTTTAAATTTAAATAATCAATTTTAATAAGTATTAAATAATCTTTGCTTCAATTGTACACGAAAGAGGTTGTTCAGAACAAGTTCTTTTTATAGTAATATTTTTATAGGCATAAATGAAAGTCGAATACATAACCGCGACTTTTATGCGGGGAAATATTCTGGCGATTTTTTACTGCTTCAAAACGGGGGTGCGACTGTTATGAGAGGGAGACTATTACGCGAGTAAACACGGTAAATTATGTTTTTCACTGTCTGCTGGATTTTAAATTTATTCAGTTCTGTGTCCATTTATCATTACAAAATACAATAAACAAATAAAAATAAAATGAATTCACTGTCTGCAGCTCTGTGCAAGTGTTTTATCGGAGTGTATTGAATTTCCAAAATCGCGTTCGAGCCAATAAAACTCTACTCCAGGCGAGTGTAAAGCATGTGAATTAAAAGAAACGCTGCTAAGAGAAAAAACGTGCTCTGAATGGGAGATAACGACGAGCTCGGGGTTATCTGACCGGCGAGAGGCTCACAGAGGAAGTCAATAAATAAATGAAAAACAACGAGCTTTTTCGGTTAAAACACAAATAAATTGAGCTTCGGTAAAATAAAGCATTGGAGTAGTAAGGTGAGAAACCGAATTTGGGTATTCGTCGTTACATTTAAACATGTAGTATAATCTCGTTATAATGAACTTTACTTTTACGAATATTTCATTTTAACGAAGAAAAAATATCTACCAAAAGAAAATCGTGCCTTACAAATTCGGTTATAACGAAACTTTCAGTAGGGGAAGGTGGTGTACGTTGGAGGTATGTGTACCTTGGAGGCACATTGATTGTGCAGCCACCAGGAGAGATAAATTTAAACTAAAATATTTGTTGCATATACTTATTACTAGAGGCTCATGGGAAGTTGTTCTATGACTGATCAACACATGTGTTGCTGATTAAAAACCAAAGTTTGTTTTTAGCATCAAAAAGTTACATTTCAAGGACATATTATTTTTCTTCCATAGCTGTAAGCATTAAATTTTGCTTTGAACTAATAATCACAAGTTTAAAAGCATGTTTTCAGCTACATTTATGTATATTTGAAAATGGTTAACTCTTAACATAATAAGGTATATGGAGGCCATTTTGTAAAACTCTTTCTCGTAGTGTACCTTGGAGGTATCATCAAGGTACACTTCCAAAATTTATTAATAATTACGAGTAAAAGTTGTTAGAAAATACTTCTTTACTTTAATAAACAAAGTGCTGGTCAAATAGGCCTAAATCTAAATGTAGGACTGTTAAATTCCTGAAGTTGTAAACCTAAATATAAATTCAAAGGCAAAGTTATTTGAGCTTAGACAGTAATTAAATATTTTAATAAATATATTAATAATTATTTATGTATTATTGTTCCATGAATAATATTTTTTACAATTTTTTAACACTTTGCATTTTCAGAAAAATTTACACTTTGCATTTTTGAAAAATTATGATTTGTCAAGTTTAGATCACCTGAACGTGGAATAGAATTAAATGGGTTACACATAAAAAAGAAGATACTAAACAGTGGTTATTTTTATTTGACTAAACTTTATTTTACGCCTAAACATTTTCCAACTTAATTTAGTTATATGAACAATTTTATGTTTTAAAAACTGTAAATTTAAAACTAATTAGACCGACATTAGCCCAAAGTAGGCCTATGCAAAGTCAGATTACTGTAAACAAATAATAAACCAACTTTTCTTCATGCTGTGTAGTACCCTATCTGTTAAAAATAAATATCTCCAAGGTACATCATACCTACCTCCAAGGTACACAACTGGTGGTGTACCTTGGCTGTATTGTAATCTATTTTTTTAACAATTAAAAATGAGTATAGAAGTGTATTTGGATATTTTATAAAAATATATGTAATACCTGATATCCTTAAATTTATGGGGAAAAAATGTTTTACTGATATTTTCCAAACACTTTTTTTTTTTTTTTTTTTTGTAAAAAATCAAAGTTTGAAAATACCTCCAAGGTACACCACCTTCCCCTACTATAGATTTGATTTTCGTTCCCTTAAAATTCGTTATTCTGAGATTTTACTGTGTTTCTAATTTTCATGAACTTTAGTTAGTACCATTTGATGATTTTTTTCTGTAGAATAGAATTCTCACCAATCTCCCATAAATCCATTATTCTCTTCTAATGTTAACATTTATAAATAAAATGAAGCCCAAACACTTGAAGGCACGTTGCATCATCAAAATTCAGCTACATTTATACTGAACTCTTTTATCTATTTTTATTTAAATTTACTTACTTTTTCCCCTCCAATAAATTTATTTTTAAATGCTTAAATGCTTTTCTATTATAATATATCACCTCTCGAAAATAACTAAAAAGAAAAAAAAATGAAAAAGAAAAGAAAAGGGAACAAAGAGAAGAAAAAAAAATACCAACATAAAAAAAATACAAATATAAAACAAATAGTATAAAAGAGAGGGAAAACTAATTACCATTAATAGTGAAGACATTTTTATTTTAGAAATACGTTGTTTATTCTTCTATTAGGAAAAATCAAATATTTCTTTTAACAACTCAGAAGAAATAAATAACTCCCAGGCCATCACCTTTAAGGCCTTTTTCTGAAAGTTGCATAAAACATTAAGTGGATTGTTTATACGAGTGTACAGCACTACAGTTAACATTCTGAGCTTTTTCTGATAAATAGTTATGCGGCAATTCTTTTTTTTTGGGGGGGGGGTATCAGAACTTATGAAGAGAAAGACTATATTGCGTATCAATTAATGTAAATCTCAAGTTGATTTAGAGGTTTATTTTCAAGTTGTAATAAGGCCATCAACTTCCTATTTCCCTTTGCTGCTGCAATTGATTGAAGCATTATGAACAAGTTTCTGGCCTATCAAGTGGCAATCGATTAAACATTATGAAGTTTCGGGTGGTTTTCTTCAGATTTAACGTGAATGCTCTTTGGAACCCCTTAAAAGTCATTAGCCCAAGTCAGTGGCGTAGCCCAAGTCAGTGGCGTAGCCAAGTAAGTGGCGTATCCCAAGCCAGTGGCGTAGCCCCTTAACCCGTGATGGGTTAAGGGGGTCACAACGCCCCCCCCCCTCCGCCATGAAGAATTTTTTGCGATACAAAATGTATCAGGTTGTAACGAAAGTTTTCCGCCATATCTGCCTGAAAAACTAACTTCTAACTCCTTAGATAACTGATTTTGAACTTTCGGTACCAAACCTGCACAGTGTCACATGATACAACAATAGTACTTAAAGCTGTACTCATAATTTGTTGATATTCTGTAGCTGACTTTTTGCAACACAAATGGAAGTAAATGATGGTTCTAATCCTCTAGAGTGATAGTTCCATTTGGGACACCTTATACTTAATGATAACTATATTTTTTACAGATTTCACAACACAGTGTTATAAAGTAAGCCTCTTTCTTTCAAATGCCAAAAATTGTTTGACAAAATATGAGCAAATACGCCAACGCGAACTGTGTGCTGACGATGTTTGCGGTGGCGGGAAACTTTCGTTACAACCTAATATATTCTTCACTCCCTTATTACACACACGTATACACATATACAATTTCTGGCTACGCCACTGTTCCAAGACATCCCCCCCCCCTTGGGCAGATAGCATTCATGTAGTTTTGCCTAAACAGCACATTTAAGTGCATATGTATTGGCAGTAAAGGGGAATTATAAAAAGGGCTGGGGAATTCACTTGTGCCGTTAGTTTACCGAATAAAGTCACTGAACTTAAGGGGAAAAAAAATGAATATTTATTTGACCGTAAATGATCCGGGTGATCAGTAATACATTTTACGTAAAAACAGAGAAAAAAAGTTTTTCTTGGTTGCGTTTCGTGATTATGTGATCGATATTATACAGTTTTTCAGATAACTGTAAGCTTTTTAAGCTAATTTTCTGAAATATTGATATCAATTTAATAATTTGCTAAGCAACATTGGAAACAGAAAAGAAACGACAAGAGAGAAGTGAACTAACCTGGGGTTTAATACAAAAAATGAGAGAAAATAATAATAAAAATACAATAGAAGTCCCTTCTTTCGAAAAACGTGCCGAGTTCAGACAGTTTTGACTAATAGTTAAACAAAGAACGATAATAGTAATGATATGTAGAGAAATTTAACTCTAAACACTACAGTCAAGCTTAAAAGTCGGCAAAATTTGATGTAAACTGGAGTTCAGTCTGAAAGAGTTAATCAACATTTGCATGTGGCACATTATTAATTACTAGCTGAAGAATACCCGTCGTTGACGGGTTAATACTGAATACAAATTTCCAAAAAGCAAGAACTTTCGTCAACATTGTAGGAGTACACAGAATGGATGTAGTATGCAGCCAAAAGTAAAGAAAACGAAGTTATAATTTTTATATTTGTTAAAATATTACAGGTTAGAGAGTCACTAAGTAATATCATTTCATTCGCTTGAGTCGCAATTATGGGATGCGCTAACGAATATTTACACATATTGAAATAATTTTCGCAAAATCTCAAAATCTAATGAACATTTTAAAAAAAATTGGAAGCCTAGAATTTAAGTTGAGTGACAACTTATCCTGTCTCCCAATTTCGTTTCATTCCCTGCAGTCTCTATTTCGTGATGCTAGAACACGAATTTACGCAGTTTAAAACGATTTTCGCAAAATCTAATCAAGAATTCTTTTTTAAATCGGTGCCTATGTTTTAAGTTGAGTGACCACCTATCATGACACCCAATTTCATATCATTCGCTTCAGTCGTTTTTACGGGATGCTTGAACAAAAAAAAAGCGTCACGTACAGAATGACAGAACGACAGAACGACAGACAAAAGAACTTTTTTTGAGGGTCGCACCGGATTCCCAGGTGCTTGAAACGGATAGAAATCGCAAAATTTTTGAATTCCAAGAAATGTACAGACAAAAGTCTAATTTTATTTATATAGATTTCGGTCCTCCACATAATAAGGAAGTCAGGCAGATTAAAGCAAGGGAAGTTCAAGGAGTCTATTATCGGACAAATCGTCTTTACCTGGATCGTCTTTCGTTCTATATCGATGTGTGACGATCAACCAATACCTATGTCATGTTATATGTAGACAGAAGGGGGTGGGGGTGGGGGGGAAATCAACAATATACAGCAGCAGTCACGGCCGAAATGAAATTGTCATGTCAAGCGAGCATAATTTATATCGGCCGAGGAACAAAGGAAACCGGGTCAATTATAATAATGAAGCTAAAATAAAGAATAAAAAAGTAAATAAATAAAACAGACGCATGTAGTGGAGGAGAGAGAGAGAGAGGAGGACTGTGATGTTTCCTGTACTCGAAGAGATATATCTTCATCCCTGGGAGATGTCGCGCTAACGCTGTACAATAACCGACGGCACGCCGACTGCATAGCAATTGCCGTGGTTTTGAAGCTAAACGCTGCTGACATCTTGCACTTCCTCTTATTGTGTGGAGGCGACGGGCTCTAACCTTAACCAAAAGAAAAGAAACAACGTATGTATATTAATTTAATATTGCTGTTTGACAAATGCTGCCTCTTGTTTCTTTGGAGCATCTTTCAATTAAATTTGAAATGGATGTTCATTCCATGCCGTCAGCGTATACTGGAGACAAATCAAAATTCCAAGGGATGGGCAGTGGTGCATACACAAAATTGATTTAGAGGAGGGGCTAATTTTACAAAAAAAAAAAAAAAAGACCAATTTGACTTAATTGTACAGTAAAGCAAAATCTTACCCTTTTTGTTTGTTTGTGCGATTATGGCAATGCTGCGCTAGGGCGATCTGCCAAGGATGGGAGTGCCTTGGTAGGGGGACTTTGTAAGGGGTTCTAACGCGTATTCATGGTATATCTGGAGAAAACCTACCAAACCTCCAGACCGTTAGACCGTTGACACCTGCGCGATGGGACCCATAAACCGGGACCTTCACACTTCGGCCGTCTACCATTTTCAATGACATAACCACCGTGCCATGGTGAAGTGACGCAATTTTTTGGGAGGGGCTAAGTTTTCAAAGATGCTTATTTTACGTAATCAAAATCTACAATAAAGCAAAATGTTCCACTACAGTATTGTGTTTTCGGGGGGACTGAAGCTCCGTAGCCCCTGCCTGAATCCGCCACAGGGGTATGACAAAGCATTTTTTTTTTTTTTGGTAATCGGTCATTCTTTTCTTTTTTTTCTGTTTTATTTTTAATCTTGAATCCATTTTGCTGCTTGTCTTTGCCATTTTTCCTTTTTGCTGTCATCGTTGAAAAGATGCAACGGAGGTAGCATTGCCAGGCGTCCGTATAAAGCCGGACATAGTTAGGCTTTTTGATTGCGTGTCCGGCCAAACTGAACGGTGTCCGGCTTTTTACTAGTGATTTTGGCTGATTAGTCATAAAGTAATTGAACTGATTTGGCATTCGATGTTATTTTTATTTCATTAGAATCGAACAAGAGTCATAGTAATAATCAAAAAAAGCTTGATTTTACATACAATTTTTTTGTTGTACCTATTAATACCGAGACAAAATCCTCAATATGGTAGGCTGTCCGGCCTTTTTACCCATATGTCCGGCCAAACTGGCTGGTCTGTCCGGCTATTTGGTTTAGCGACCTGGCAACCCTAAACGGAGGAGTCTCATCCATTGACTAGTGTTGCTTCCCATCGTCCGTGTTTGAATGTTCTACGGAGACCCACCGTTGCATTTGCACAATCGCATGTGTTTCGATAAAGTTCGAACCAGTACCAATAGTAGTATCAGTAGACGGACTCACGTGAGGTATGCGTTCCAAGAACCTTCGCGTAAGTGAAACTTTTGCGTTGTGGAACAGGGTATATTACTACTTTTTGAAACACAGTTATATTTTAGACAACTACAAACACCCCTCAAAACAGTTTTAAACCATTATATATTGCCATTTCCCACATAAAGTAACCAATAAGCGAATGTTGGCGCAAAAATCTCTTGTTGTTGGCGAGGAGTTCGTTTTAGCATTAGGATACATAATCGCGAAAAATTCGCGTAAAATCGCGTTGTGGCGCGAGTCCAGGTTAATGGCATTTGCAATACGGAATAAGTATTTGGGCAGGTCATAGAAATGCTAATCTTAACCCGATTGCAAGGTGCTTGTCTTCCCTCCAAACAGTACTTTTGAACGTGTTACGTCATACATAGCAATCTGGGAACACGCGGTTGCCAGCAAACCTGTAAAAATACGAATTTTCGGATGTGCCAATCTGCCCCATTGCTAAGGTGACCATACGTCCCGTTTTGAACGGGACAGTCCCGTTTTTAGGTGGTTTGTCCCGTTGTCCCCAAGCACAGCTTCGGGACACCGTAATGTCCCGTTTTTAGAAAATGTCCCCTGCAATGTCCCGTTTTTAGGAATAGAGCAACCCACGGTAACGATTTCGACAAAGGCCGCTAAAAATCTAAAATCAACCAACGGCAGTGTCTAAAAAAAAAACCTGAAATCTCTCCCTAACATATGGAGACACAAAGAAAATGCCGGGTGATGTATTGTTTTTGTGTTTGTTCTTTTAAAGTTCTTTTTTTTGAACTATTCTTTTCTTGCCCTATTTTTTATAGTATATGTGTGTTTTAGCAAAGTGGTTTTTTTTTTCATTTTATTATTAACACAAGCTTGTTTGCGCGTTTTCTTAACAACTAAAAGATAGCCAGACCTGTAAATTCAGTTTCCTAACACAAACAGTAGATGTCCCGTTTTGAGGTATAAAATAAATACACTATTGTCAAAAAGTAGAAGATGTCCCGTTTTGAAGGAAAAAATAAGTGGTCACGTTACCCATTGCCCATCTCCTAGATATATACAGTAGGCTTCCTCTTAACCGGCCTCAATGGGACAGGGGGGGGGGGGGGGACCCGGTTAAACGAAAATCCGGTTAAAGCGGAGAATGAAAAAATATATGTAACTAATTGATGGAAATGCATTATAAGAAATTATTTAATTTATCGCAAAAGTTTTACAATTAGAGGAAAATTAAAAAAAAAAAATCTGTCATTTTTAAAATTTTTATTTTTTCTGCTGAAGACTAAAAGTTTGAGAACTTAAGCACAGCTTCGCCATATTCTTTTTAAAGTATCACATTGATGGAGGAAGCTGAAGCTTTTTGTTCAACATAGCATGAAACCTTTTTCCACTGCTTTTGCTCCATACGTATGAGATATGACGGTGGTCAGTATCAGTCATTGTCGTAAATTTTTCATTTTTTTAAAACTGTTTTCTTATTTAAATTAAATACGGCCGGTTAAAGCGAAGATCCGGTTAAACGGAGGCCGGCTAAGAGAGATTCTACTGTACATCATATGCCCCTTTTTACCTAAGGGAATATGGATACGGTACAACTTAATAGCTTACATAGAACCTCACACGGATTTGACGAATGATTCGATATTATGAAATAAGAAAAGAGGCAGAAAAACGCAAGCAAAATTTTACAAGGGGCCGGGAAGAGTTCATCATTCCTTTTTTGAATCTTTGGGATAAAATCTTTTATATACCCTTCAAAAAGCTAAAAAAATAAGTTGAACCCAGTTTACAAAGATATATATTTACAACAAAGGGTAACACAGATCTGTGCCCCCAACAAAGGGGGCACAGATTTAAACCCCGGGACTTCAGAATCCTTCTTGCATATGAAAAGGAAAGTAATATAGTCTTTCTAATGCACATATAGCTAACCTCCGAATGTGGCCCGCCACGGCTTTTGATCTGGCCCGCGGAGCACATCAAAAGCTTGTATAAAATCCATATAAGCCAATCAAAATCCCAATTATACGGCCTGCGACTTCGCTAAGATCCAGATGTTTGGCCCGCGATTCCGCTAACATCCCAAAGTTTGGCCCGCAACTTTTAAAAGGTTGCCCATATCTGTTCCAATATATTCGTACGCCGTAATGTGGATGAGTTCTGGATCCCGAATTTTTACCGTCTTATCCCGTATTTATTGCAAATACCACCATGTCTAGACATCAGGAAGCCAAGAGCTTTGTGTCAGAACTTTGTGTGAAGCGAAGAGCATAAGAGGAAGGAAAATTTCCAAATGGAAACATTATGTAAATCCTGTTGCAAAATTACCATTCCTTTTATTTTCTCGCTTCTCTTTTTTTCAGACAATATCAAGGAATAAAAAAAAAAAGAAGGAAAGAAAACAAAACGAAAACGCTACACCAAACAGCTTTTATCATCGATATCATTAAACTAATCTCTCCGTCTTTAGCGGCGGGCGATAAATCTCTCGTCCCGTTGGCTTTTAAGCGTAAAATGCTATCCTTTGCAAAAACACAGAGAAAATTGAAAAAAAAAAAAAAAAAAAAAAAAAAAAAAAGACGTCAGTAGAAAAAAAAAAACGAAATGGGTGCTCCTCCCCCCCCCCCTTCCAGCAGGAGTAAACAAAGTTTACTCCACTGCTCGAGACGACAGAGTCCAGATCTTCAGACGCGATTGCATAAGTTGGGACTTTTTAAAAGACCTAACAACGTGACCGGAAATGGTAAACTGTTCCAGCTTCGAGGAGATAGGACATTCTTGTATTTTATAGTCTGTTTGGGTTTGTAAACAAACATCCCAGCTCTTAGACAACGGTATTTCTGGAATTATGAGTGTGAAAGCGTGAATATTTATTTAATGGTTCCTGTTTTATCATTTTTTTTATTAAATTCAGCATGTTATTACTGTATTAAAGTTTGATGCAAATTAAAACATTGTGTGTGTTATATTAATTTAAGGCTGTTCCTTTTACAAAGCCATAACCGCCATAGGAGTTTTGAACAGCTTTAAAAACAAAGCAGTGTTGAAGAACACTCGAAAAAATTAATAATGTTTCTTCACAAAATACACTATGCGCTTATACTTAACAGAAAACCTGTATGCCTCACGCACACACAATTTAAAAAAAAAAACTTTTTTAAGCATAAAAATCTCCCTCAAAAATGGACCAAAAGTTATTCATTCAGGGAAATATTGCAACCGTTTGTTTTAAGATTTTTTTTTTTTTTTTCCTGAATATTTCATAACTGTTGTAGCTCACCGTTTGTAATAGTGTGTACTACAGCTTGTAAAGAGACATTTTTTCGAGTCTATTGTAACTGAATTCTTTTAAAAAAATTGTTTAAAAGTTGTTTTTTAAAAGAACAGTTTTAGTGGTTTTAAAAAGAAAATATAGCAACACACCAAGACTATTTTAGAAACAGTATCTCCCTCCCCGAAATAAATTAAATGAAAATTGATTAACTTTTTAAAGAGCAAGTAAATTCAAAAGGAAACCATATATATCCCGAATTTTAAGTGTCAAAAAGCTGCTTTTGCAAATTTAACATTTTGTGGGACTTTGGAAAATATTCTTAAGATTCAATTTCTTACTACAAGTTATATTTTTAAAACTACTGGTCCGAATGGAACCAACATTTTAAAGCGTTTTTTAATATGTTGATTGTAATGAAAACAAAGTTTGTGCTTGCTTTTATGGATTATTATTATTATTATTATTATTATTATTATTTGTTTGTTTGTAGGATTTAATATTTCATAGGAGGAAAAAAGTACCCAAAAGAAAATATACCAATATTTTGGGTATAATAAAATGAAAGTAATATTTTATGACCCAAAACTTGAAATTTAAATTTTCTTATAACATTATAGTGGCCATTTTTTAGTGGCTTATTATATAATCTTCCCTTAAAAAGAAAAAGGGGGAGGGGAATGCATCTTGGGTGTTTTTATATGTAGAATAACATTGTGCGTAAAAAAGAAAGGTAGTTAAACATCTTTCTAAACTTGGTATGTGTTTAAATGTGCAAATAACACTGAAAGCGAAAGATTATTAATAATATAAGTAATAATAGGAAAAGTTTATTAAAGTAAAATTATACCTCTTTTTAGTCTATGCGTGAATTAAATAATAAAACACTTTTTTGTTTATTTTTATTTTATTTTATGTTATTATTTTTATTTATTTATTTATTGGTAGGCGGTTATTGATATAATTAAATACTTACGTGTTAACTGTAACAAACTATGTCTCGGCGTTATATTGACAGTGAATAAACTTTTATCATCTTTGCCATATAAATTTAAAATATTTTATTTTACTCATTAATCGCACTTTTCTCGCCTGACCCTTGTAAATGCATAGATTTTTTGCTTCCAATTTCGCAATAATGTTTTTGAAGGCTTTCTTTTGTTATATTTTTCGCTTTCTACTAATGGACATTTAAAAAAATATATACTTTAAAAATAAATTTATGAATCTTTTTGCACGAAGCTAAGCCTGATTGAACTAAATATTAAACTAAAGGCTGGTTTTTTTTCAAAAAGTTATGCAAATTTGTAGAAGTAAAACATAAGAACATGTTTCAGAAACGCCGAAAAAATTAGACTGTCTCTTCACGAACTGTACTATACTTTCTTTCAAACGATAAAAATAGAAAAGTTATGTAAACTTTAAGAGAAAAACATACAGAATTTTGCAGTAGGATCTTCTAAAAAAATCTATACGGGTTACAGCACTTTGAACATCTTGCATACAGTTGGATTGAGCGTTTCGGGGGAAAAATTAATATTGCTTCGTCACAAACTATAGCATGGTTTTTCTCAGGCAACTTTGACAAATAAATAAGCCCATGCAAAATGGACACCGCTATCCTGGCAGAGAAATGTTTTAAAGTACGGCAATGCTTAAGATTTTCCCCAGATTGTTTCATTTTTGGACAGATTGTAAAACTGCACGTAGAGAAATTCTGCATTTTTCAAGTCTCTGGCAAATGATTATTTAAAAATCTCCTCAAAAGTTGCATTATTAAAATATAATATATATATATATATATATATATATTAGGTTGTAACGAAAGTTTCCCGCCACCGCAAACATCGTCAGCACACAGTTCTCGTTGGCGTATTTGCTCCTATTTTGTCAAACTATTTTTGGTATTTGAAAGAAAGAGGTTTACTTTATAACACTGTGATGTGAAATCTGAAAAAAATATAGTTATCATTAAGTATAAGGTGTCTCAAATGGAACTATCACTCTAGAGTATTAGAGCCATCATTGACTTCCAGTTGTGTTGCAAAAAGTCAGCTACATAATATCAACGAATTATGAATACAGCTTTAAGTACTATTGTTATATCATGTGACACTGTGCAGGTTTGGTACCGAAAGTTCAAAAACACTAAGGAGTTAGAAGTTAGATTTTCAGGCAGATATGGCGGAAAACTTTCGTTACAACCTGATCTATATATATATATATATATATATATATAATGCACAATGCACAGTCTGAGGAAAAACATCCGTAATTTTTTTCGAGACTCTGATCTAATTTATTTATTTTTAAAACTATGACAAGTGACTAAATCACACAAAACTTATTTGCTTTTTTTTCATAACCGCATTTTTCCTTTCAAAAATGCAAAACATTTTTGCTGTGGGTATTTAATTAGATCTTGAACATGGGTGTTTTGTCCAGACTATCTCTCTAGTGTGGGATATATATATATATATTTGTAACTGCTGTTTCGTGATGAGCAGTGCTAACGACTTTTCGTACTTCACTATTTTAAATCATTTGCAGTGACCTCTATAAAGTTACGTAATCGGCTGAAACAGCGACTCCAATATCTGAGTTGTAAATCATTTGAGGGTTAGGGTAATTTTATGTCTCTTCCAGACTTAACAGATTCGCGTTGAAAAGGCAGATTAGATACTGATATTATAGCCACTAAAATGGTGTGAGGGTACGCTAATAGAAAGGGAGGAGAGTGAAAAGTAAAATTTAATTTTTTTGTGTTTTAAAATCTGATAGACACACAGATAGTTAATATGTTTCCCGGAAGTATATAAAAAAATTATTTAAGCTGACAGATGGGCTTATATTTCATCCTTGCATAAATAATTAAATCAGCTAGCTTAAAAGACATTTTAAAAACTAAAATACGAATACATTTGATTCCCTTAATACATTTCTGGTTCACAGAGAATTAAGGGTGTATGTCGAAGAAAAAAAACTATTTCAATTTGTGTACCAAGACTAAAAACAAACTAATAGCACCATGGTCTCCAAAAAATTCCAGGTGGTTCTTCATAAGCTTTTTTACACACTGCAATCAGCGAAAAAGCTGTGTCTTTTGTGAAATTTTTAGAAAAATTTCTTAAGCATGGATCTGAGCTGCAAGATTTTTCGAAGAGTGACACGCTTTGCGAAAATTTCCGATTTTTAAGAATTTTTTCTAAAAGTTTTGAAACGGATACAGATGGATCGTTTATTGCAGTATGTAAGTACAGCTTGTAAAGAGACAGTTTCAAAATTTTGAAGTGCCTGGCATAATTAGTTTATTTACTTCGTTACTTACTTGTACCAAAAATTACACACAATATTTTTTCGACCAACACACACCATTAGATAGCTGTCACATCTGTCAGATTTAATTGTAATAAGAGAAACAAACGGGTACCTTTGTCTTTCATTGTAAAATCTAATCTACATTATTTTTTTTTATTTAGTGGTAAATTATTGGGGCCAGTGGCGTAGCCAGAAATTTTTCATGGGGGGGGGGGGAATTACGACTACTGCAACTCTATGCATTACATATGTGTGATAAGGGAGTGAAGAATATACATCTTGTACCAGCGACGTTATTTCCCCTCTCGTCTTAGATATGTTTTTGGCAAGGAAATGGCCATCGAGATCAGATTAGTTCCGACAAGGTCACGCTAATTTTCAAACATGGAAATGTTCTACTTTTGTACTCCTTTATTACATTTGACGAGTCATTTCCAACCTTTAGGAACACTCTTTAAGAGGCGTGTTCCCCTTCCTCCTTGAAAGAGTTAGGTGTTATGGAAATTAAATGTGTTCATATTTTAACTTAAATAATGGAAATAAGTTCGTTGAATTAATTGTTTATGTAATATGAAATATAAACCGACCTCCCTGTTTAAATAAAAATGTACTGTTTGAAAGTCAAGCCATAGAAATTAAATAAATTGCATTAATATTTCAATTTAGAGAATACGGATTTAGTAAGTCAGTTTTCCCTTTGTTTAAAAATAAGGTGACAACAATTTTTCGACTCTTTAAGCTTTTAAGAATAAATATGTCACAAAAGAATGGAATGCTCTGTGAATCACGTCAAAATATTTCTTATGAAAATACTGTATTAGAAAAGTAAAACTATAAAGGTGATTTTCCCTGTAGATGATTCTCGAGTTTAACCGAGACAAGTTACAGGAATAAAAACTCTTTCAATAGCGTTGAAACATTTCGCAGAAGAATACTCAAAAACGTTTGAGGAAAAAGTGAAACTTTACAAATATTCTCGAATTTCTATTCGAAAAATTCAATAACTTTTCTTTGTAAAAATCAGAAAAAATCATCAAGAAGTGAGAATTATCTCCAAGAATATCAGCTGATCATTCGTGACAAAACACATAACTCTTATGAGCCACCTGCAGGGCCAAGACAAATTCAACTGTGCCACGTTCTTCAGAAAACTTTTCTTCTGCAGTTCGGGCTTCCGAGTAGAACTAATGAGCACTGATTTATGCATTCTGACACGCGAAATAAACGCCTATCTGCTTTCGGCTGCCAAAATAATGCTATATTTGGCATCACTTATTTAATTCATTAGAGCGGCAAGTTATCTGAATATCGACAAATCAGCTCTTTTGTATTCATCCAGGTAGTTGAAAGATTTCAAAAACTAAACGCTAGGCGTTTAAATTCTCATTAATTACATTTTGCCATTCAGGAATAAAATATTTCGCTTTTCATGAGTAAATCAGTACACCTCACTTTTAACGGTATTGTTCGAAAAAAATCATGTGATTTTGGTACATAATTACAAATAAACTAATTACCCCAGGCACTTCAAAATTTTGAAACTGTCTCTTTACAAGCTGTACTAGATACTGTAATAAACGATCCATCTGTATCCGTTTCAAAACATTTAGAAAAAATTCTTAAAAATCGAAAATTTTCGCAAAGCGTGTCACTCTTCGAAAAATCTTGCAGCTCAGATCCATGTTTAAGAATTTTTTCTGAAAATTTCACAAACGCCACAGCATTTTCGCTTATGGTAGTGTGTCAAGCAGCTTGGGAAGAACCATCTGGAATTTTTTTGGAGACCATGGTGCTATTCGTTTATTTCAATTTGTGTACCAAGACTAAAATCAGAGTTCTTTTCTTTCGACATACACCCTAAAGTGCTGTTTTACTTTTTTTTTTCCATCAAATACTACGAAGCAAACTTTTATACAGTAAAACTTCACTAAGGCGGCCACCATCGGTTCTTCTAGGAAAGTGGACGTTTTGAGGGGTGGCCGTGAACAGGGACGCTTCCATAATTTTTTTATAGTTGCAAAGTTGAACATCTTTATATAACCAATACATTAAAAACAATATGTACTGTATGTGTATTATGAAATATTAAAATTTTCTATACATATTTCATAATACGACGCACAATAAAAATTCTCATATTATAGCCAACTTATTTATTTTAAAACTACTGCAGTATGTATGCACATCATTTGAAATATTCATTGACCGCCTTTTGTTTTAATACTGACTCTTTTTTCTTTACTAGTCCATTTTCTATAAAAGTATTATACCATCTAAATAAGTATTTCATCCTACTTATTACGTAATACTAGCCGCTAAGAGGGAGGATCGGCCGTTATATTTTTGAGGCTTTGGAACTATTCGTTATCCGGGGTGAGGGGTGGCCACCGAATAGGGGTAACATTTATATTGTTCCTAGGTTTTTTTGATTCGGTATTTGAAATTTTTGCCCGTTTTGAGAGGTGGACGTTTAGAGAAGTTTCACTGTAATTAATAATTCAGTGCATTTCTAGTTGTAAAATTTGTTAACCCTTTAACGCGCAGTGTTCCCCCTCTGGGAACACCAAACTCTGACGTTTTGACTGTTGCCAGTTCACGAAGAATAGATTGGATTTCTATAGAAATAGTTGCGGGTGACCTAGCTCCACGAGAATCCTTTACTTTTTAGCACGTCATTTCCCGTCAAAAAATTGTTGCGATTATTTTTAACAGCCCCGGCATCTGCTGAAAAATGGAAGAATGCGATAACAGCTGGATAGATTGCCCAATGCTGAGAAAAGGGCAGCCGTTGCCACGAGTTAACGACCAGCAGGATGGCGGACGATCGAAACGTTCATCGCTTGCCACAGATCGAGAGACCCTTTTTTGATGCCAGCTGGCTGTTAGAGATGAGACGGGCTCAGCCCGAGCCCGAAAGCCCTATCCCGAGCCCGGGCCCGACTCGGGCTCGGGCTCTGTAATTCACGATTGCGTTCGGGCTCGGGCGGGCTCGGGCTCATGAAAAATTTCTCCTTTGTTGAACATACTCCTTGAAACAGATTTTTAAAAGTGATTCATGGGATAAATAGACGCACTTATTTAAAAAAACAGCGGCACGGGAGACTAGAAGGTGTGTGAAGCTCCAAAATTTATTGTATCCTATTAATGAAGTAGTTAATTTTATTTGTCTTTAGCTGAAATTTCGGGCTCGTGCTCCAACTTTAATAATATTGCTCGGGCTCGGGCGGGCTCGGATTAAAAGTCCTCGGGCCCGGGCTTCAAAAAATGAGCCCGAACTCATCTCTACTGGCTGCGCCAAAGTAGTACAGTATGCACGTAATGCAAATTAATCTCATCAGAAACCATGAGCAATAATTTTAATACATTTCACAAGAAATACTTATTTCTGCTGAACACTTACTCTAATCACAGCCTAAAAAGCCATACTTACATCGAGCGAACAGCGTTCTTGAAAATCCCTTCAAAACCTGTTCCATTACGGGGACGGGTCATTTTCTCTAATTGAACTAAAATGCAAAGCCCAATCCATTCTTCAACCTTCCACTCTGAATATTAAGTATCCATCCAATGATCCCCGGCAAGGTCAGATGCTCCAAAAACGTGACCTTTAAAATCTAAAATTAAAAGAGAAGTAAGTGTATCTGAGATCGAGAACGAACTTGAACTCAAAATAATAATAATTAAAAAAAAAAAAAAAAGGTGCACTGTTAATGCGGCATTGGTAACATCGGACAGGTGAAAGGAGGGGGGGGGGACACACCAAAAGCACTGGGTGGTGAGGGAGAGAGAAGAAGGGCAAGAAAAGAAAGACCAACGCGAAATACGTTGACATTGGTCCTGCGATAACAAATTAGCATCGTAACTGAAATTCATAAATCAGCTCTTAATTACTGTTAGTGTTAAAGCTTTTTGCGGGGTCCTTATCAGTTTTTGTTTCAAACCTAAACACGCATCAAACGTGGAACTGGTTCTCTAAAAAGAGAGACGAGCACTAGTGAAGAAGAGAGAAAAAATAAATGAAAAAAGTAAAACTAAAACAGCAAGTTTAGATAGTAGCGGGGGGGGGGGGGGTAAAGAAAGTAATAATAAAGCAGAAAAGGCTCTAAACTGCTCTTGGTTGGAAAAGGAAGTCGCTCCCTGACTTTAAAATGATAGGTGCTGTCATTTCGTGCCGCTTTGGTAGATCGTTAAGTGAAATAGACTTTTTTTTTTTTTTTTAATGGTAAAGTGGTTCTGAAAAAAAAAAAAGGTTCTCAGGCAGTTTACAGATCAAACGTCTCAAGTGCAAAGTATGTTAGGAATAAACTCAATAAAGTCTACAGTTTCTTCAATTTCATTACCGATTCCTCAGAAGCTGTTAATGTGTTTTTCAAGGAATATATGGGTGAATTATTATTAGTTTTTATACATTTTGCTGTGCTTTCCTTCTCTGCTAGTATTAGATTCTCCCCACGTTGTTCCGCTTATCTTAACGACAGTGACTTGGGATAAAATTAAAAGGACCTTGCTGTTTATAAAGTTGAAAATCGATCACACAATTTTTGACTTTGTCGATTAAGAAACGGCTTTGTAACTTGGAGGATAGAAGCTATTGCTTGACTGAGTAACTAATTAGGTAATAACTGTAATAAATATAACCAGAGCCGTAGCCAGAAATTTTTCATGGGGGGGATGGGGGATTACGACTACTGCAACTCACATATATGCATACATGTGTATGCATATATGTGAGTGAAGGAGTGAAGAATATACATTTTGTATGTCAAAAAATTCCTCATGGGGGGGGGTTATGACCCCCTAGCCCCCCCTCCTTGGCTACACTTCTGAGTATAACTAATTCCTAATAAGTAAATAAAAATTAAATTAAGCAATTTTCTTTTTATCTGAAATCAAAGTGGCTATTAACACGTAAAATATTTGGATTAATATGCTAATAAATATTAAGCCCACCTTCATACTAAGTATTAAGTATATTTCCTTTTTTTACATGAAATCAAGGAATCTTGTGCAAATAAATTATGCCCTAATGATTAAGAAATTTTCTTAAGAATTTCAGGAGAGGTAATATACTATAGGCATCTACTTCATCAAGCAATATTATGACCAGTTTGGTAACGATAATTTTATTTTTATACCCATAGAGGTTACCATTGATACAACTTATAAAAATTTATTAATTTGTCTTCAAATAAACGAAATGTGCCTGCATATTCTTCATCTTTAATGTTTGAAATAGTTTTCTTTTTTAAATCAAATTTTTTCAATTTAATTCTTTCTTAAGCAGTATCATAATTATTAATATTCTTCCCTAAAATACTTAATGTAATTTAAATTTACTCTATCAGAATTGTTTTGAATTTTACACAAAAAGTAATCAAGCGATAGAATGTTGCATTTTCCCTCCACTTTTACATTGCGAAATTACAGCATGCCACATTTTGCTCAAAAGAAGGTATTTACATTTTCCCATAAGGATTTCAATACTTATATCGTCAAAGTAATGGGTATAATATGTTAATTAAAATCGGTCACCCATAATTTTTAGAGTAAACCTATCCATAAAAGAGCTTTCTTTGTCCATGTGTTCGTTATAGGCATCTAGACCGTTCGTACACACTGGAAAAGTAATTAAAATATTAATATTTTTTCTCCTTTTTCGATATTTTCAAGCATTTTATGTTTTCTCAAGCTGAATTTTTTTTATGAAAACTATCTGTCTTTTTTTTTATCACCCGGAAGTCCAGAGAATGCTTTTTCAAATGTGAGGTTTGTTCTATCAAATCTGAAATTCATTTTTTTTAAATCCCGCACACACACACACAAAAAAAAAAAAAAAAAAAAAAAAAAAAAAAAAAACCCTGAGAAATAGAGTGATTTTTAATTCTGTTACACGGGTGCGATTGTATTTCTCGACAGATTGCTTCAAAAACTTAATTTTGCAGACGGATTTTTTTTTGCCTGCTATTAGAAAATATAAATAAAAAAAATAATGATCCACCCCCCCCCCCTCCAAATTTTGAAGCAAAGTTTTTACAACTGATTTCTTATTCAACATGATGATAAATATCGAGCTAAATTAGATTTGACGGATTTAAATTATGTTCTTTTCGTACTCTATAAACCAAGAACACTCCCAATCAGCTCCATAAAAAGATAAAAATTTATTTTTCGAAATATACTCCTTTTTTGAACATTTTATTTTCGCACTATTTTAATTATTATTATTTTAAATACATCAACAAATATTTTTATTTTATTTTATTTTTTGATTGATATAACTTACTCAATTTTTATTACTAAGCTATATAGTCTTATCAGAGAGTTATTTCTTTTGATCAATAATATTTCACTCTTTGATTAATAAGAACTGCAAAATGAATGTATTAAAAATGGATTAAAAAATTCAATTTAATTAAAGATGCTATTGGTGGTTTAAAGAAGCATTTACAATTATTCTTTCTAGAGAATTCATTTCCTTACGGACGCTTGTATTTCATCGACTAAAAAGTACAAAAAATATAAATTTCTAAGCTGCAGGATCTCAATCTTAAAAGATTACCTGAATTGCCCGCAGTGAGATTTTAAGCAGCGTAGTGACTGATCGTGGGATTCACTATTGAAATCGACATTTATAGTTAATGAACTACTGGTTTACAAATTTTCCCCTATATTTACTTACTGTTTAAAGATTTAAAACAGTTCCTAAAAATACTTAAAATTTGTGGAAAGAAAATTAGTCAATTTTATCATGAATATTAACATCAACACATTTCTTAATTATACTTATCACCAAAAAATAAAAATTTACGAAGCAGAATGCAAAGCCTGAGTTTAAATTACTTTTCAAAAACAAATCTGAAAAAGTGAGTGGAGTGCAAAATCACCCCCCCCCCCCTTCTCCCTTTTCTTTTCTTATTCTTATTTCTTTCTCTTTAATTTAAAGAAGTTCAACATCAAATACATCAAGTTCTAAGATTGTATTACAATACGAAATAGTGATTTTAGAATTACGAATTTTGTAGTTTTATTTGCAGTATTGAAATTAATAGTATGTTGTGACGAATCAGTTTCGTGAAATTCATTAAAAAGGTATTAAAAAACATATAACTATTAGAAACATTTACAAATTTTTCTATTAAATATTTCGAAGGGAAAATGCATGATTTTTTTATGTACATCTCTCATGAATCCTTCGATAAACTATGATTTAGATATGCCAAGATATTTTTTTAATTCATCAAAATTTTGGTTGGCTGTATTTCAAAGAAATATTTTTGTTAATTCAACAAAATATTTCGTTAATTTAACAACTATTTTGTTAAAAACCAACAAAATTATTCAGTTGAAATAGCGCCAACCAAATTTTGTTCAATTAAAGAAAAAGCATTTTTTCTGTGCAGATTTTTTCCGAACCACTTTATGAAGACTAAAACAGCAAAGAAAATTAAAATAAAAACAAGGCAAAATAATGCTCATTCGAATGTGCATATGCATCCAGGCTTCGAAGTTCATGTACAGAAAAAAAAAGGACTTTTTTCCCATTAAAGCTACTCTATTTCAAAGATAACAAAAGATATACTTCTATCCATTTTTTTAATGTTCGTTATCTATTTCCTTTAAATAGATCCATTTAAATTCCATTTCATTGCAATTTTCTTTTAAACTTAAAAGTTGGCGAGAGATTACTTGAGATTTTCTTTAACAGTCCAAAAAGAAAATAAATTTAAATGTTTAATGTCCATTAGCTTTTATGATACTAAAAGTTTGATGCATTTCTTATCTAGATACCGAAATAATTTAATATATATGTATTTTTCTTCTGAAAGAAATAATTTTGCATTAGAAAAATCAAAAATAATTCCTTGAAGCTTGGAATGATAAGCCACATCTTTACTAACCCATTAAACTGCATATCTCGTTTAAACGAGTTTGATAAATCATACCAAGCACATCGATTATAAGAGGTTATCCAAAAATTGTTTTATTTGTACGTATGGTGCTGAATAAGACAGGTTAAGACCCTGGTTAAGACAGGTATGGGCAACCTTTTGGAAGCTGCTAGTAACAAATTTTAGGATATAGGGGAAGTCGCAGGTCAAACTTTAGGATGTTAGCGAAGTCGCGGCAGTATAATTGGGATTTATATGAGTTTTGATATTTTCCGCTGGCCGGATTACAAGCCAAAGCGGACCAACATGCTGCCCGCGGGCCGGAGGTTGCCCACATGTGGGTTAAGACAAAGTTACACGGGAGCTGTCTGTCTCAGAGGGGGCAGGGGGGTACCATGCATATGAGACTTTCTATGAGGTTTTGTCGCGTATTTATTACATCATTAGAAAATGGCCGAAAACTTCAGACCGCTATAGATCGGCAGCCTCGTGGTAGGCCTTCACCCTTCAGCCATTTACCATGTTCAGTGTCTTATCCACTCGGCCATTGTTCAGCTACAGAACCTTTTAACAGCTACAAAAAGCCGACCAATGATATTAAACACTCGATAAAAAATAACTATACTTCTTCACCAAATGCGCTATGCACTAATATAAACAGTCAACCCATGCCTTGCATGCAACTTGCACAAAAGCTGACTTCGCGCATGTTTAGCATTTTCGCCGGAGTGTTTCGTAACTCCTACAAATTCATTGTAACAGTTCACAGTGCAACTTGTAAAGATACATTTTAAATTCTTCCAAGTCTCTACTCTCTTAATAATCAAGAGTGAAAAACCAGTGCTGAGGAGTGATATATCACCCTACCTTCGTGACAAAAATCAGCCAACCTCCATAGAGTGAGAAATCACTATTCTGAAGAGTGACATTTCTGACTCTGGACTAGGAGTGAGAATTCAAAAACCCACTCCGGGAAAGAGTGCCTCACTCTAAGGAAAGGGTGACAGCACGCCATCCCTTAAAGAGTGGAGCGCTCTGATCAAGAGTGAGCTATGACCCTTTTTAAGAGTGACTGCCACTTTTTATAGGGTGATTATTCGAGACCGTATCCAGGGGTCCGGACCCTCCCCCCTCCCAAAAAAATTGATTTTTGTTAATAAAATAATAATAATGACGTCTTTTTGTGAAAAATTCTGCCTTTTCCACGGTTTGGACCCTGCCTGAAATTTTTGTCTGGGTACGGCCCTGGATTTATTCCTTGCATATGCCTTGCTTCTGGCTATCACTATTTTGGGAAAATTAAAATAATTCCTTATATATATATATATATATATATATATATATATATATATATATATATATATATATATATATATATATGAATGTATCTGGTAACAGCATTGATTATTATTATTTTTTAAATATTTGGCAAACATTAAAAGATATTTTCTATATAGCATCAATATTTATCCAATCTTGTGAATTCATTGAAAATAAAATCCAATATTATAAATTTAATATTTTGCCCATTTGAAGTCAAATTTTAATACTATTGAATCTTAAAGTATTTGAAATTTATCAATAATATTGAGTGTATATTAGAAATATTTCCAATATTATTAAGTACTAATTACTTTTAATTATTAAAATTTACATATATGTGAATACTTTGAGAGTAAAGACCACTTTCAGTATTGGTAAAAACTAGAGTTTAGCCCTGATATATGCTCAAAATGTTATTATTATTTGTAAAATTTTAATTAACATATGAAGTGTGTATTGATATATTAATTATATATTGAGAATATTTCTGAAGCAGTCTCACTACCAATGAACTTTTAAATATTAACTCAATATTGTGAAAACATTGATATCAAAAACCAATAATATTACAAAGTAGTAAGTGAACACATTGAGAATAAACAGTTTCCAATATTGGTAAAAATTAGCATTTAGGTCTGATAAATTCTCAAAATAACATTATACTTTCAGTATGACTATACTAATATACCTTTTCCACTGAATTTAACATACAAAAAAATATATTCTTAATATAGGGTTGTATTGGAAATATTTTTGAAGTAGTCCTCAATTGATAAATTTTTTAATGTTAACTCAATATTGTTAAAAAAAAATTGAAAACAAAGATCAACTGTAACTTCGTCAAATGTATCAAATGTAACTTCGTACAAAGTAGCAAAGTTAATATTTGCCTCAGATATATTTAAAATGCATTTATAGTATTTGATATACATTGGAAATATATTCAATATGGATAAGTAATTACTTTAACATAACTTTATACCATTTTTAATTTTTTTGGTTAATATTTACTCAATATTACACTGGGAATAAAGCTAGTATTGGTAAAAAGTAGAAAGTTGATATTTAACCTTTATATTGTAAAAATTATAAAACTTTGCTGCTATTGAATTTAAATTAAATATATTTAAAATGTATCTGCAATATCGAGCGCCTTGAAAATATTCTTCATATCGTACAAGTAAATATTTTTGCCGCATTTACCTCCCCCCCCCCCAAGTTTGTCCATAGGCAATCTTTAATACATCATAGCTGGATATTGGGTATATCTATTAGAAGTCCAACATAAAATAGATTTCTCTATTAGAAATTTGAGGTGTGATCTCTCTAATGAGTAAATAACATCTATAATATACAGGTATCTGTATATATGTAGCATAGTTATAATAATTAAACTTCCAGAAGATCTTAAAGATCCAGAATATCCCAAAAATGGCTATCTATTTCATATTCAAAATATCCAAAGATCAGAAATTGATACTTATTTCATATCCAGAACTTCTTAGATATCTATTTCTGGGCTATCTTGGATTATTGTCATGTTCAGAATGATCCATAACAGCTGGAAAATAAATTTTACGTAGCTCAATGGTACACGTAATATCTGACCCCATGCATTTTTAGATTCTTGCTTTCATTCCAGTGAGTGAAATGTGGACTGTTGACACAAAACATACAGTATTTCATATAACAGCCTATTCTGAAATTAAACAGATTAAGAAGGAGTACAGAGTTTCATTTTAATAATCAGATGATGGCATCACTAAAAGGTACCCCCAAGAGTTCCACATGGTTACTAAAACAAACCTCCATAACCTCTAGATCTATTTAGTTACAGAATTCGTTAACAGTTTATGTTTTGTTTGGTTAGTCAAAACGTAACAGGAATAGAAGTGAAAGTTTCAAAATGCTTGGAGGTGATCTGTATAGCCACTGAGCTATGTAAAATCCATCAGCAGGAGATTTATAAGAATTTTCTTTGTCTGCAGTACTATAACTTCATTTGAGGTAATCTGTGATCAAACAAGAATAGAAATAAGAGTTTCGGACATCCACATTACTCAACAGTGTGCAGAAATATTTGATATGTTCAATGTTACCTTTTCTCCTGCTGAAATAAAAAATCCCTGAAAGCTTATTTTTTACCTATGGTACATTTCAGAACAACTCTCACTTACAACAGTATTAACAAAACAATAAAAATAGTTCATGATAAGATATTTATATAAAATCAAAAGAATACTAATAATTTTGATTTTTAAATAGGTTTTATTTTAAGCATAATTTATTCAAACTTTCTTTTCAACTTTATTACAATTAACAAGTCTTTTTTTTTAAATTTTAAATAAATAAGAAATGAACAGGATTGAATTGTTATCGAAAAGAAATTATTTGAAATTAAATTTCAGTCATTTATACGAACAAATACAAGAATTATGAAACACGAAAATAAGTTAAAAGAGAAAATAGCTATCCTTTAATTGAAAACCAAAAAAAAAAAAAAAATAAATAAATAAACTAATTGTTGGGTAAATCAAAAATATAAATATATCTGCTGATAACCTCTGTTAATGTACATATCATGTTTGGAAATTTAAGAGAATACCTATTTTTCTATTCTTTCCCCTCCCCCCAGAAAAAGGAATAAAATATTTCTAAAATGGAAACTACTTTATATTGATTGATTTCTTTTTTTGTGAAAAGGGGTAAAGAAATATTTTTGTGCAGGCCAATACATACATAATATAAATCAAAACCAATTATTTCATAATTCCCCAACAATGCCCATTTTGTTGAATACACCCAACATTTTTGTCTTGTCCAAAAACCATTATTTAAGGTTTAGAGGCATGAGCAAGAATACAGGTTAGAATCCTTAAAAAGTTCACCACCCAAGTCAGCCCCCCAAGAAGACACCCCTCTTGTAGACTTGCCATAACGCAAAGAAATAATTGAAGTTTAGAGCATGAGGGTGAACCATATTAACCTCCATAGATAATGTCTGGGTGAGGGGGAGGGTGGTGATTCAAAGAAAAAGATTTTTTTTTCACCTCTTAAAAAACCAAATTCCTCTTCTGAACATAATTTATACATACTTCAAAATAAAAGCCATTTCTTAATTTTTTAATATATATACACATTCCTTTCTTTATTTATTTTTAAGTGTGATTTTATTTATTTCAATTTCACTTTTACAGCAAAATAGCTACAAATTACTTAATCTTTTAAAAACTTCAAATTGAAAAAAAAATTCTTTTAATATAGATTTTATGCAAGAATTATTATACTATTGAAAACAGATTTAGAACAATAAATGAAAGTAAAGCCAGAAAAACTCATTAGTATGTTAGAACAAAGTTCAATTAATACGAGGGCCAAAAAAAAAAGAAAGAAAAAACTTAATAAAAATATATAAGCAAAGTCTTAATAAAAACATGAGTAATGGAACTTCGAAGTCCAGAGTAGTCTTCAGCCTAGCAAATTTTAGTTTACGATGCGTTCTAAATTTAAAAAAAAAATTTAAACTATTACAGAACTGCAGAAGTAAAAAATAGCCTACGAATTGAAAAAAAGTGGAAGATATCTCTTATTGAGACTCATGCAGGTTTGAATGAATTATAAAAGCAATGGCAGTGAACACACAACAAATTATTATAAATTTGGTTTAATTGTATTACATTGTTACATTTATATAAAATACAACCACTGGATTCAATATGAGTACTTCAATACTATTTCACATTCAGAGATTCTTCTAACAGCATCTGGAAGATAAAAATTATGACTTCAACAAGTAATTACAGAATTAAAAGTTAAAACATAACTGCTATTCTATCCTAATAAAAAAAGGGTACCCTCCCCCTCCCCATAATTTGAATAAGACTGAAGAAAGGCTCAAAATCAGAAAGAGTTGGCAGCTAGAATATACTAGAGCATAAACTAGATCTATGTTAAATACATACAAAATAAAATTAGTTAAAATTAGTTTTGTGTGTACATGGATTAGTGTCAAATTTAAATCTCCAACTAAAGCACAGCTTAACACTTTCAACTAGGTGATGAATTTACAGAGGAATAAGTCAGCAGATCTTTTCATTTGATTCAGAAAACATTTTGTTTATAGTTTCACTAAAATCGGAGGATAACTTTATAATAAAAAGTCTGCAAATCTACATACATTTTGGAACACCTTTAGGAGCAGGTTAAATACAATTTTGGAACAGCACAAAAGCATACCGAAAAATGGTAATAATAAATACTTTCTTATTACCATTTTTCATATTACCATATTTATGTATGGTAATAATAAATACTTTCAAGTAACATTTACATATACTGTAACCTTCTGAGTAAGAGAGGGAAGGGAAACAGGGTTCCTACTGTTAAAATTGTACAAATTATGAATAAATGAATAAAATAAAGATGTAGAATTTAAGCTGCCTTTTACATTTTAATTTTGCCACTGAACATAAAAGCAAATGGAAAAAAACTGCAATAAAACCTAAATATAGCAGCTCAAAAAAAAAAAAAAAAATCTATTTTTTTACCTGCAAAAAATAAAAGAAAAAAAAACTTAATTTTACAGATAAGAAATGCTTGTACTGTTTTATAAAATAATCTGTTCTCTATGTTCTATTAATATTAGAATATACTGATATGCAAAGTGATTGAGAGCACAAAATACTTTGTTAAAAGTAAGGAACACATTGTAGGATTTACTTCACAAAATTTTATTTTGTGAGGTAAATCCTCTGAGGTAACACAAAAAGGAATAATTGGGGACAGTATTGAAGCGAAAATCCCATATCAAAGCAATTTGGAATAAAATTATCCCTGAATCACAGTAACCTGTGCGTAATAACAAACATCAAACTAATAGTGACAAAATAAATATTAAACACATTACTTACTATCGGTGAGTTAAATTTGCAAATTATTACAATCATTTAAAAAATAGAAAATATTCAGGACTTGTAATATATTTTAGGTACATCAAAAATTGAGTAAAAAATAAAGTGATAACTTTGCAATAAAAACTTTTCATGCACAGCAAGTAAAATATCATCAAATAACAACATTCTTAGCAAAGATCACATCTATATGTGGAAGATAAACAAAAGAAATAAATAATTAAACGGAAGTTTGAAAATACTTTTCATATCCAGTCTGGTAAATTACAAGGATTCAATGCTCAGAAGTGTAGCTAGAGGGGGACATTTGTCCCAGGGCATAGGATCCAAAAGGCACCAATTTGTATATAAAACTTTTTCCAGCGCATTTTCTTAAACAGGAAGTGATGCAAATTTGTTCTCGGGCACTGAAAATTCTTGCTACACCTCTGAGTACTGACCCCAATTAATAACCTAGATCTTCTTGAAGTCAGTTAAAAACTAGACTAAAGATATTTTTGAGTAATATTCAAATATACATATGACAACATGTGAACACTGACAAGGTTATTGCACTTTGTTAATACTGCAGGCTTAAAAAATCTGAATTTACTAAGGAAGTAAAGTTTACATTTACATATTGTATTAGTAAAATTAAAAAATAATATATTTCATCTGTTTTTACCACTAATGGTGGTACATGTAATATGGTGTCAAAACTGGTAGGCTAGTTTTCGATTTGGTTTGTACCAAAGTACAGATATGAGATTAACAAAAAAGGAAAAAAAGTCTGAAAGAATGTCCAAACAATTTTGGACAATTTGGACATTTTGGTCCAAACAATTTTTTTGAGCAATTATACTTATGAATTTCAAGAGCAATAAATATTTTAATTTTTATTGATACTAAATCTATCTTACTTATATACAATTTTGCCTTACTGAAAAATCAGAAAATTTTTGAAAAAAATGAAAAAACTGAATTCTTTATAAACATTGAAAAAGGTCTGAATATTAAACTAAATTCTTAAATCTCATCTCTGAAAGTAGCATTTTACAGTTTACATTTTAAACAACAACAGCAGTGACAACATTAATAATAATAATAATAATAATAATAATAAAAGTTACAGGAGTTTCAAGGTTTTACTTACAACATATTTTTAAGAGGTAGTGAGGGTGCAGAGTAAAAAAATTAATCTGAAGGGACTAAAAATTGATTTTTATACTTTATTTCATTGTTACTTCATAAAATGTTGCAAATAAGACTTGATTTTGCAAGCAATTTATTAACTTGGTGTCAAATATGCAACTTGACATAAAAAATTTACATATAATAGAGATTAAATAAATGACAGAATATAGCATAACATAAAATGATATACTAAAGAGTTGCCTGGGTCAAATGCTTTAATAAAGAATACCACATTGAATTTTACTGTATAAATATTTATTGTTTTACTCATTGATGTAACTTTACCAAAAGTTATACTTTTTTTCTTTTAAGAACAGCCCTAATAACTTTCTCAATTTACATGAAATTTATAAAATTTAATACATAGTCACTAACTGCCCCAAAGTAACATCACTTTAGGAAAAAAAAACTAAAAAAAAAACATATAAATCAATTTGGAAAATAAGAAAAAAATAAACTAAACAAAAAAGTAAACATCTCAAAAAAAAAAAAAAAAAAAGTTATTGACAATTATGAAATTATGCGATACAAGCTTTGAAAAAATTAGACCGCAGAGATCAAAAGTATGCAGACTTTGAACTAGTAATTAAGAACATTTAAAGAATAAATAAACAAATAAAACAAAAATATGAATACCACTTATAATGCCAAAAGTTTCTTCTCTTTTACAGCATGCCACTGACAAAAATTCAATGGTTTTCCACAGGACCAGTTCAGAGTACTAGAAAATAAAAAGATAATAAAGTGATAAACAGCCAAAATCAATCAGTTTTTCTTGTAACATATTTTATTCATCACTTGGCTCTGCAAGCTTTAAAGACAGGCTTCTCAAAAACTCGGTATAATTCAGAATGCTTCTTCATAGACAGCATGATGAACTTTTATAGAACAACAAAACTGCAGGTCTTATCCCATTTTTAGGGAGAAATTCACGAAAGTGGAAACTGTATCTGATGGCTAATTCTCCCTCTATTTTGGACAATACAATATATTATAAATTTTTCTCTGAGTATTTCACTTCTATAAATTAACCATTTGTATTGCCATAAATACAGCTTGTGAAGAGAAATTCTGAATTTTCAAATTTCTGACATAGTTGAATTCTTTTAAAACCTGTTCAGAAATTGCATTATTTCTTGTAAAAAAAAAAATAATAATAATAACTTGATTGAAACATTTTGTTTCTACTCAGTGAGACACTTAATGAAACACAATTTTTGTGAGAAATCTACTACCCATCTGATTCAGTGCTTAAGATATACATTCTTCTAAAATGGGATGCTTTGCAATGCAAATAATAATAATAATATAAAATTCACACAGACATGTGTATAAGGAACATTTATAACATATGATATGAATATAAAATTAACTCCCAAATTTAAAAATACACTGAAACAGTAAATAATTAAAAATAAATACATACTTATATCTAAAGACATCCAAAGTAGTATTCACCCTTATCAAAGGTTCTTGAAAAATCACCCAGTCATCGCTGTTATTAACTCTCCTATATTTCAAGAAAATGAGTATTCAGTACATAAAAAACATTCTAAAAGTTTCGTTTTCTAAAGCAACCAATTTATATGAATATTCATTTATTATCAATTTATATATATTTAACTAATGACCACCCAAGGTAGGAGTCTTCAGTTAAAATTTACATTTAAACATTATCACAAGAACAAATGATTCGGTGGTAGATCGAGGGGTAATGGGATGAGTGGCTATAGGGCTTCAGTCCCCCCCCCCCCCCCAATCTCAAATCCAGGCAGCAATTACGACATAAAGTCGCTTGAGTCAGAAGTATGGGTCTAAATGGGGGCCCCCTTACATTTTGTTTCTTCACCGACTCTGACAATTGTCTTTCTGTATTTTCTACAGTATTTACCCGCTTGCCCATGATAATCAGGGAACAATCATATTACATTAAATTTTTCAGTAATATTTGACTTATTTATTAAGATATATTTTTCAGTAATATTTGACTTATTTATTAAGATATATTTTTCAGAAATTTGTATATGAATGCATTTAAAATTATTTCAGATTTTAAATGCAAAAATAATGTGTAACAGATAAACAGTGATAATTCGCAAGTAATAATATATTAAGATGCTAACATATCAAAAATATATACTTGTGCAATATATATGAGGAATATTTGAAATATACACCCAATATTGTGGATACATTTTAAATAAATTTAATTTAAATTAATTAAGATTGACAATATAATGGGTAAATATTTATTTGCTACAATTTACATTAGTATTTATTTCCAATTTAATGATAATATTGAATAATTAAGTATATGAACATGAAAAAATAAAAATACTATAAAATTAATTACTTGTCAATATTAGGAATACATTAGAAATATTACCAATGTTTACCTAATATTGTGGATACATTTTAAATACATTTGGGCTAAATATTAACTTGCTGCTATGTAAAAATACTGGTTTGGGTTTTCAATGTTTTACAATCCAGTGAGGTGCTATTTGAAAGTTTATTGGTAATGGAACTACTTCAGAACTACTTCCAAAATATAGGCAATATTGCAGATACATTTCATTTAAATTCAGTAGAAAAAGGATTAAAATTATTTTGAATTTTTAAGTAAATTTTACCAATATCATAAATTTATTTACCCTTAATGATACCCAGTAGAAGACCCAAACTCTGAAATCCATGCTGTCTGCTTTCTCAACAATGTCAATAAATAATGAAATCTGTTCTGCTACCTGCAAGTTCAGAAAACCACAGAATAATATTAAATACTTGAAAAATATAACATTAATGATATGAGCACCCATAAGGGGGGGCTCAAGGTAGGGAACTTGCTCCCCCCCTAGGAGAGGAGAGCAGGGGCAGGGACATACCCCAAAAAAAATTCTGGGAGGGTCCAAAAATTTCGGAGGGGGTCCAAACGATGAAAAAGGCAGAAATTTTCACAAAAAGACTTCACCATTATTGCTTTGTTAATAAAAACTGAAATTTCGAAGGTGTTACAGACCCCCACCCCCCTTCCTGGGTACGTCCTTGGCCAGAGGGTGACTGGTGGGGCTTCAGCCACCCTCGAAATAAGTAAACATAAGAAATGGAGAAAATTACATATTCGTGGGTAATTTTGAAAGTTCAGCTTGAAATTTTTAAGGTTTAGATACGTCCCTAAGCCAAACTCACTCCACCCCTCCCCCCCCCCACTTAAGTATGTTTTTTCAATCTGCAAAGATATGTTCTGATTAAATGAATTTAAAATGAAATATGCTAGATAAATTTTAAGTTTATGAACATTTCCTATGCAATATGTGAAATAACCTTTATTAAAAATGAAGTCTTAAAAAAATGCAACTCAAAGCATGGCTTTTTCCATAACATTACAGAAATAATTCAGCAATCAAAATTAATTGAATGTCAACAATATTATTTGAATTGTCTTAGACTGAACAAGTGTAAAGTAAGCTTTATTTAAGGGGAATAGATGAAGTGAATATTATCAAATACAATGAAGAACCGTTCTGATTATACCATCTTTAAAATAAAACAAACTACATTAAAATCGGCTCATCCATTTGGGATCTATTTTGCCACACACACATCCAACTTTTAGAAAAAAAAAACAGGCATTTAGTATCTTAGAATGAAGATTTAATAAACTAAATTCATATTCTGAAAAAATTTAAGGACCCCTTAAAATGGGGTGTCTGGGGCATGTGCCCTCCTTGCTCCTGTGATAATCATGGTCTTATCATCACAGGATTTTCAGTAGTATTTGACTTAATTATTAAAATATATTTTTCAGCAATTTGTACATAAATGCACCTAAAATTATTTATCAGATTTTAAATTTTGAAATAATGTACAGTAGATAAACAGTCTTAATTCACCATTACTGTGATATTAAGATGCTGACACATTAAAAATATTTGTTAGTACAATATGAGGGAAATTTATAATATACACACAATACTGTGTGGATACATTTTAAATATATTTAATTTAATTCATTAACATGGACAATATAATGGATAAATGTTGCTAATTTTTACCAATATTAGTTTTTATTTCCAATATAATAACAATGTGAAGGATTGAGTATATTAGCATTAGAAAAATAATAAAATGGTATAAAAATATTTTTAAAAATTACTTGTCAATATTAAGAATACATTATAAATATTTCGAATTTTTACTTAATATTGTGAACACATTGTGAACACAAGATATTTGGGCTAACTACTAACTTGCTACTATTAAAAACTTTATCAGTAATGGAATTACTTCAGAAACATTTCCAGTATATAGCCAATATTGTGGATATATTTCATATGTTAATTAAATTCAATAGAAAAAAATTAGCATTATTTTGAATTGGTATCTAGGCTAAAAGGTAAGTTTTACCAATTTGAGAATTTTATTTACCAATATTGATACACAACAGAAGACATAAAATCTACCATACCAAAATCTGCAAGGCTCTAAAATTAATACTGTATTACTAAATTTAATATTGTAACACTTACCTTTATTACCAGTAATATTAAACTTATCCGTTACTATACTATTGAATTATCCTTAAACAGTATACAAACTTTTCAATTCCAAAAATCTCGCATTTAACACCAAAAACAATAACTTTTTTTCCGCGTTGAATCAGTTTACCCGCACAAGTATCCCTTGTGTTTTTCGTACTACTAATGAAAGCTCACACATTCTGAATCACCTGCTACTTTCAGCTGGTTTCCCTGATTTAAAAGTGGACTTTCCTGAGGCCATCTGGGGTGTTCGATCGTAAATTATCCACTTTACCATATGAGAGAGAGGTTTGTGTATGTGTAAAAAGTGGAGAGGGAAATATTACACCACAACAACAGAGCGGTTATTTTGATCTAACAACGTATATATGTATATTCTAAGCGTGAATCTGTGCTAGAATGTGCAATAAGATAAAATGATGCACATAGACATATTGAAATTTAATCACAAAATATTTTTTTCCCACGTTTATAATTTATTTCAATATAAATTGCATACAATATATAATTGATCATTATTTTCTGCTTTTGATTTAAAATTTTGTTTATTACTATTTGCAACAGGCGCGTATCCTTCCTAAAAATCTGACCCTTTACTTAGTTTAAAATTTGATACTGAGGCTACAGTTGAAACAGCTTGCTTACAATTTGATACACAGGTTAGAGCCCTCTCCACCCCCGAAATAAAATCCTGACTGCACCACCGATTTACAAACACGCATCAAAACATGCTCAAATATTATATACAGAAACAAAAAACGAATGCAAGATTTCAGCTATATAAGCATAAATAACATACTACGATCAAGTATAGAGACGGATTTAAAGATCAATTTCTCGGAAGGGTATAAAATTAAAAGAAGCAGGCTTGTTTAAGTCTTAAAAACAAAATGTATAGTAAAGCAAAATGTTAACCCTAACCAAAGCAATGTCTGTCGGAAGAGCTGGAGTCCTAATGGATCCGACACTGAATCAATGTATCTTATATGTTGTGAATTATCAAATTTTAAATAACATTTACAATAACTGAAAAGTTATAAGGTTTTACTTACTTGTGTTAGCTAAAAGTATTCCATTACTTGTATGCAGTTGGTACTTCGCAACTGCAGTCCAATTCCAATATGGCGTCGTTTGGGTATGGAAGCAACGCACTCACTCCTGCTGAAGTGAGAGCATCATGGGAAAGGTGGTGACTCTCTCGCTAGAGTGAGCAGATAGCGCCTTCACCCTTACTCTAAGAGTGACATTGTCTCACTCTTGCAGTTAGGGTGACAGAATCCTATCGATGAAGAGTCATAATGCAGTTTTCTCACTCTTATCTCACTCTATCTGGGATCATTTGCCGGTGACTTTTTGTAAGAGTGACAATGTCACTCTAAATTTTTAAGAGAGTAGCGCAGTTGAATTTTTTTTAAAGCTGCTCAAAAGTTCCATGGGTTTAATAAAAGAACAACATTTGTAAAATAACACACATAAAATGCACTTGTCAATCCGGACGCACGTTTCGGGCGGAAAATTTTTGTCCTTCATTAGCTCAAGTCCCCAGACAGCAAGTACAGAAGAGTGGCGACTGAAAAAATATTTTATCCCCTAACTTACCTTAATACCTTTTATGTGTGTTATTTTAGAAAGTTTTAACTACTTCATTATATTTTAAACGCCAGTTTCTTTTGAGTGCTTTTTGTTCTTCACTGATTTTATTTCTTGTTCTTTTTAACTTAAATTTCTTGTTCTTGTATTTCTTGTTCTATTAGCTGGAAAATGTTTCTAAAAACTTTTGATTAAAAAAAAAAAGACTAAAACATCTTTGGATATACGAGAATCGTTCTGAAAAGCAAGTTTCGTAATTTTTTTTTTCACTCTATTGTTAAAAAAATTACACTGCGGCAACATGAATTTGTAATAAAACTCCATGCCTTTGTGATTCTGTACTGCGGTAAGAAAAAAATCGAGTGGTGTAAGTTTTGGAGAGCGTGCAGAAAACTCGATTGTCTAAGCACAACATTACTTTTACCAGAAACTTAATCTTGCGGATGGAAAGTTCAAATTACATGCACATTTTCTTATGAACTTGTGCATGTCGAAGACAATCAGCTGACGAAGGGTGCATGTCCAAAA
Source organism: Cheiracanthium punctorium (assembly GCA_038373885.1). Taxonomy (NCBI): domain Eukaryota; kingdom Metazoa; phylum Arthropoda; class Arachnida; order Araneae; family Cheiracanthiidae; genus Cheiracanthium; species Cheiracanthium punctorium. The sequence goes on from JAWZYV010014290.1 coordinate 143,367, forward strand.
AAAAAAAAAAAAAAAAAAAAAACTGTTTTTAGTCTTGGTACACAATTTGAAATAAACTAGTAGCACCATGGTCTCCAAAAAATTCCAGAGGGTTCTTCATAAGCTGCTTTACACACTGCAATAAGCTAAAATGCTATGGCGTTTGTGAAATTTTCAGGAAAAATTCTTAAACATGGATCTGAGCTGCAAGATTTTTCGAAGAGTGACACGCTTTGCGAAAATTTCCGATTTCTAAGAATTTTTTTCTAAATGTTTCGAAACTGATACAGATGGATCGTTTATTGCAGTATGTAGTACAGCTTGTAAAGAGACAGTTTCAAAATTTTGAAGTGCCTGGGATAATTAGTTTATTTGTAATTATGTACCAAAATCACATGATTTTTTCGAACAACACCGTTAAAGTTTACTCATTAAATTATTGTAGTTACAGAATGCGCCAAGGAGTGTTTTTTTTAACTATTTATTTAAAATCCATTAAAAACATTTACAAGTGAAGAACAAATGTAATAAATATCATTTTATGCATTTCTGGAATTCAAGGATCTAAAGTCAACTCCAGATTTTATAAAATTAGTGAAACTTTTTGAAAAGCTATTTTTGAATTAATATTTAGAGTAAAAGATAAATTCATTGGATTTCGATAAAATTATAACGCACAAAACGACGAAGGGGGGGCCGTCTTTTTGTACGATATAATTTATCCCTGAATTAAGAAATTCATTTAAAAATTAAAAAATTCCAAAATAAAAAAATCTAAAATAAAATGAATTGTAGAACTAAGAAATTCCTCCCGAATTAAGAAATTCATTTAATCCTTAAATGTCCACTTTTTGACTACATATCCAGTTTTGTTTTATAAAACATTGAGAATTATATTGAAGTTTTAATCATATTAAAAATTCATATATGTTTTAAATTACAAAATTTTATTATTAGTTTTTTTAGTCAAAGCTCAGTACTGTAGATTTAAAATATGAAAACTTTAAATTATTGGGCATTTAAGTGTTAATAGTTTTTTTTTTATTTGGTTGACCCGATTTTCCGTATTTAAAAGTTTGGAAATTAAATACTAGACCAGAAATTAAAAAATACATTTTACTTAATGAAATTAAAAGCTATTGCACCTTAATAAAATTAAAAGATATTACATCGTCATAAAATTAAAAATTATTTATTTTATAAACTTTCAGAACTTCGATCTAGAGTTTCAGAAGCAAAAGTTTCAACTTAGGAAAGAAACAAGATGTTATCACATTAAAAATTACTAATTCTTGAAATATTGCTTTGTCTGGGGGGGGGGGGCATGTAGGTAAATGCATAAGTGACCGCTTGCATAAGTTAGATTCTTACAAAGTGTAAGAAAGGATGTCTTACAGACATGGGGGTAAATTATTGCTTACAGCCATAAAATATGCAGCACCACAAAGGAAGCAACCAATAAGCATAAAGTTATCAACGTGCTCAGACCTCCAAAGAGCATTAAAATAATTAGCAATGCATGGCGTGTACAAATCATGAGTAGTAATAACGTCGTCTCGAAGTACACTGTGTATGATTCAAGTGTATGATTTTGGTGGGTACAGAAGGGACACAAGGCGAGCCATCCCAGTTGTTTAATTAAACCACCAAACCTGAGGTCAATCATATAGCAATGAAAAATCATGAAATATCGAAGATCTTTTTGCTACGAATTGCAGAATAACTCAGCATATTCCGTATGACACCATCTGGAACATTAGGGATCTTTGAAGGAATTCACCTTTTTCTATATTTGCGATTAACTTTGATGTTCCGCACTATACATAGATATAAAACTGCGAAGTAGCAGACATATGAATATTACAACAAACAATACTTTTACAGAGAATTCTTGTCTTTCCCCAAAACGTTACTGGAAGCACTGCGACCACGAAATGTGAATGATCTTCACATAATATTGTATCACTATATTAAACTGTCACCATAGCTATACGTTCTAGTGAGGCCCAAGCCGATGCAATAAATTTTTAGCTGGGGCTAATCCACCAGAATAATTTACCACTAAATTAAAAAAAATAATAATTTAACCCATTAAGCGCCGAAGCTCCCGTTACGGGAACATCTATTATATATGTTTTTTCTTAAAATATTTTAACGCAATTTACGAAATACACATTTTATATGAACAATTACACTATATAACACACCCTATAGTGTAAATGTTTATATAAAATGTGTATTTCGTAAATTGCGTTAAAATATTTTAAGAAAAAAAAGATATAATAGATGTTCCCGTAGCGGGAGCTTTGGCGCTTAATGGGTTTTAATGTAGATTAGATTTCAATAAAAGACAAAGGTACCCGTTAGTTTTTCTTATAACAATTAAATCTGACGGATGTGGCAACTATCTAACACTGAAGTTCCATCCTTTGAACTTTGATTAAGGCTCTTTAACCTGATGAGCGTAAGTCGAATCGGAGACCAGGGGAAAAGCGTGAAATATGGGTGGTTTGGGGGTCCAAGCATACATGTCGCGCCATCTTTATTCATGTAATGGACATAATTGTTAGCTGTATTTTTTAGAATTTCTCTGAAAAATTTTAGAAATATAATTATAACTTTAAAATTGAAACGATAAAATGGACTTTTCTTGATGTGAAATATCGTAGTAAGTATTAGGGATCAGCGCGAGTTGATTTTTTCAAATGAAATTAGATTGAAACGCGATAAAACTGCCGAAATTCTTTGAATTTCCGTCTGAAATATCATCTACATTTATTTACTTATTTTTTAAATTAAATTTCTCCTACAAACTTAATGTTCAATAAAGCATCGTAAAGTAGTGTCAGAAGAACCATTATAAATTTTTTAGTAGCTTTTCTACTGTCATTTTATTTTAAATCTTGATCAGAAGTCATATTCATTAGGTGTCATAAACAATTACGAGTTTCAATTCTAAAATTTGTAAAAGCAAAATGCAGTACATTTTTGGCCCCAAAACATTCTTAAATACATCTATAAATTTATACTTCAAAGTTACTTTTGAAAGAAAATTTTTCAGTCGGCCAATTTTGAATTTGAGTTTAAAAAACAATGTTTTTCCTTCTTCTTTTTATGAAAACTGATTGGTTATTCAGATTTTAAATTTGCAGTAGTCCACAGTACAGTTCCCAAAGAAATATTCTGAAAAATTTCATTATTCTAGGAATGTAAGTTTATTTTTATCTGTAGTGAAAGTTAACCAAAAAGCAGACTTCTTCGAAAAAGTGGCATGTTTAATAATTTTTTTCAAAAAATGAAGTAACTTTTCAAATTTGTTTTCAGTTCACAGTATGGTTTCTGATGAAACAGTCTAAAAGTTTTCACAGTTCTAGCATCATAAGTTAATTTCTGATCTTCAGTGAAAGTCTATCAAGAACGTTTTCCTCTGAAAAAGTGCCAAATTTCTCAATAAAATAAAAAAAAATTAAATTGTTTTTCAAAATTTATCTCAATGTCAGTTCTCAATCTAGTTTCCGAGGAAACATTCTGAAAATTCTCATAATTGTATCATCGTAAATTTATTTCTAATCTCGGGCAAAATTCGAGAAAATAGCGTTTTCTCTGAAAAAGTGTCAAGTTTAATAATATTTTTTAAAAAATTAAATAACTTTTCAAATTTTATCGCAATGTAAGTTCTTATTCTAGCTTTAGAGGAAACATTCTGAAAATTCTCAAAGTTATGTGATTATAAGTTTACTCCCTATCTTGGTCGAAAATCAACCGAAATCCTCCGTTTTCAGGTAGAACAGCCGTAAGTGTGGGAGATAATTTCCAACACTGCTGTATTGATACAACTGTGAGGGGAAACATAAATGGAGATACATTATGTTTTCCAGAAATAAAACCATCACAGGACTAAGTAACATTGCGCATCTCTATTTCTGTTTCATCCTTACAAATAAAGTTGTAACAGTCCCAGCAGTGTTGGAAATTGTCTCTCACACACTTAAAACAAGGTTCAAACAATTTTATTTCAGTTTAACTTGTCAATTTCAACCAACATTTTCCATATTCGACAGATTTACGGGTAATAAGAAAAACCGAAGGGCACTCTTTTAAACTGATCACCTGTACATGTATACACATGTACAGGTGATCAGTTGATCCACAGGTATTATGCACCCATAATACGTGTGGTTATATGATTGCATGAGCGCAATGCGGGTATATCAGATTCGTTGATATATACTGGCTTGTAACTTAGCTGAGGCCTCAGCACCCCCGATAATTTTGAAAACCTTGACACCTACAAATGTCACTTGCCATTCTGGATGGTGGAAGTAACGCTAGATTTTGTAGAGCTACTGCCTTGTTCGTTGCTAGTTTAATACAGTCTGGACTAGTGCATAATTTATCACCTGGATCGACAGACATTAAACAAGTCTAAAATGTATGGAACTAGAACATGATAGAAAGGTTTAGTTTTGTGCCAAAACGTTCTGCATTGACCATTACTTTCGCAATGACGGGCAACTGTACGGTTAGAATGGTTGAATATTTCTTCAATGAACTTTCGAAGACTTGTTAAATCAAGGTAATGTCAAATTGCAGAACTTCGACGAACAAAAGCCTGTTCTACAAAAAATATTTATGGAAATTAAGTTTAACAATCCACTGGCGATATCCGAAGTAAAAGAAGCTCGGAACAGAGAAAATAGATACAAACAAACAATCAGAAATAAGAAGAGAGATAGAGAGAAAACTGAAGAGCCAAATGTAGTAAAATTTGAAAAATCTTTTATGATAATTATTTGAACATGCTTTACTGATTTAACATCCTATTTACATACATCGCATCTTAACCATAACGTTACACCTCTTCCATAATAATTACACACAAAGTCGTTTCTATTGTGGATAAAAGCATAATTGGATAGTATGAATAAAAGTTGACTCGATCGCTTTTGCACCTCAACTGCACATAACCAACAAAACTTTCTTGTTGCGTTCAGTTACCATGGAAACTAAATGGCCCAGCTTAGAACCCGCGTCACGTAGTCTGACAGCGTCGGGAAATCGCTTTTACAGTTTAGAATCTTAAATGTGTTTTAGACGTAACATTTCTTTTTTTTTCTATTTTTGTTCATACTTTCACTTCAATTTGTCTTTTTTGTGGATCTGTTTTTTAAAATAGGCGTGATTTTTCTTTTATAAGCTGTAAAAAGTCACGTTTGTCCTTAAAGATGGGGGGTAAATTGAAAATTATGTAGGTTTTCTGAGTAGTTGGGGTGTGCGTGTTCTATTTGCCCAATGAGGCCGAGCCAAATAAAGTAAAAAACTAAGAAGTTATTGCTAATATATTAGCATATATTATCGCTTGGAGATGGATTTCATTATTGCCGAATTTGGCTTGGCATGATTAAATGGAAAAGACAATTAAAATAAATTGATGTACAGATAGCATGAAGCTTGCGGACATATTTATGAGAAACATTTGAGAAAAAATGTACCAAGAAATACGTGATTTTCATGTAATTACGGTTTAAGACAACTGATTGAGAATACTGATGACCACTTGCGTTGTTTTGGTATGCTTTATTAAAGGCTTTGTACTTAAAATATTATTAAAATTTACCATAAAATTATTAAATCAACAATTTGAATGCACTAGATTTTTTTTTACATGCGAGGTCTGTTCATTCTGTTTCAGAATGCGGGGTTAATTTTTGTGCTATTTTTGCAATCGAATCAGTAGCTTGGAATATCAGTCTGGCTTTTGATAACGAATTTGACTACGATTTACCCAAAATGTCAACTCACTGGTCCTATTTGCATTTCTCCGGCTATTGGCTTCGAAGCAAGTTTTGCATTGAAATGCGTTGTTGTACTGTTGAACATAAAATCACGTACTGTGGAATATTTCAAAACGTTGCGTTTAATTGGCTTTTGTTCACTACGACGTGATATCCAATAATCTCAAGCTTCGTTATACTTTGCATTATAATAGCATAACAAACATGAATGACTAACTATTTCTGTTTCTCTCTATTCTGAAAAAAAGTAAAGGCCGCAATCGCCGCTGGCACTGTCAAAGTTTGTAGGCCTATCTCCTAAACCGTGGGGATTTGAGTTTCGACTAAGGTGCCCACAGATTCGAAAAATTCCGAGGAACCTGCTAAGCTCACTTAAATTTCGAAAATCGAATTATTTTAGAAGATATTAATAAAAAACTGAAAAAATAGACATAAGGGTTGCCAGATTTGGCATAAAATCATTCATTCCTTTGCAACAAAGCGTTTCCAAGTATCTAGAATTGCGTGAAATTTAGAAACATGAGTTAGAATTACGCCCATTTTACGCCAAAATAAAAACTATATGAAATAAGTAACTCAAAATGTGTTCCACGAAGTTGATAATTTTCAAATAGTAAGTTCGCTTAGACAACAGGAGTTTAGAATTAGCGATTATTCGTTTTCCAAAGCAGAATAACTAATATCTTGAAAATGAAAAATAATTAAAATGCAGATTATTTTAAAGCCGGTTCGGTCCAGCTGGATTATTTGCTACCAGTAGAAATATTTGGCGGCGCTAACTATGCCATTATAGCAGTTATAGTACACTTTGGATATTTGCTAGCGCGACGAGATGGTATAATTCGTGGTGCTAAGTATGCCAATCTGCAAACGATTATGTAAATGAAAATATGGATAACGGTTTTCCGGTAACCTTAAATGAACAGTAATTATAGGTTGTGAACATGTGTCAATTGCCAAATAATGAAAAGTCGCCATTGGTGGCAAGCTATCCTATCTGTTCCATAGCTTTTATTAACTTTACATGTACGCAAGTCGCCAAATAATGAAAAATCGCCATGGGTGGTAAATTTACAAGGTGTCCAATAGGTTTTACATTATTAAAAATACAGCTGAAACAGATGTTCTGATTTTATTACGCTTTAGCTCCTAATTAATATAACTTTTGAATGGCAACATTGAAAATCATTGTGTTTCTGAGGAGTGCAAATAATTTTTCCAGCGATTATAAGCGGAGTCCCCACTCCAGGTGGAGTATAGCTCAGGACCCGTACAACACGGATTCCCATAACAAAATATCTTCCGTGTTATGAGGGGGAGGGGGTCTACTGTAGTGTGAAGTTTAAATTTTTATGTACCAACAAACATGCAAGAACCAAGCAATGTGTAGCTCAGTAACATTCTATCTGATCCAATCTTCTGGTTTTATCTGTTGAAATGATGTCTTTTTTACGAATAAGCCTGATTAGGGGCCGAATGCCTCATACGAAAAGCGAGCGTAGCGAGTCTGGGGGCCTTGGCCCCTAGTTAATTAAGTTTTAAATTAAGAGTGTTCTACCTGAAGAGTGATCGCCGTAGCAGGACTTTTGCACAGCTTTAAGAACAAACTAATGGCGTTAAACACTAAAAATTAATAATGATTCTTCACCCTTATGCTCTATGTTTCATGCAAATTTCAAGAATAAAAAATTCATAAAAAACCAAATTTGCCGTAAAAAAAAGGGCTGAGACTTTATGAGTTTTTGAAAATATTGCGAAATTTCGAATGTTTAGCATTTTTTCCTGACAATTCCATAGCTCCTATAGGTTCATTCCTATACTGTCAGCAGCTCGCAAAGAGACATTCTAAATTTTTCCGAGTCTCTAGCGAAATCACATTTTTAAAAAAGTTGTTCAAAAGTTTATTTTCAAGTGAAATAGCCTCAATAATAAGACTAAATGTGTGTTTTGTGTTTATGAAACCACGTGTATCTCCCACTCCACAATGGATTTATTTATTTATTTATTTTTTTTTTTTTTGGTGGGGGGGGGGAGATATTTTGGCTCATTATTATTAATCAATTTTTAAGTTACTATTCATATTTTGGCTGCCAGTGATAATAACTTATAAACTGTCTCCTATTCCAGTAATGTATAGTTCAAGTGCGAAGGTAAAGTAAGTAATTCTTCTGTCCCCTGTGTGTATTCGTATTAAAAAGACTAATTTCCCCAAAGGCAATATAGGTCTGTTGAAGATATAGCATACCTGATGCATTCATGTTTGACTCATACTCTGTATGATCTTAAATTTGGTACAGCTTTTGAGAAGATAAAATCAAACTCAAATTTTTATCGGCAAGCACCTTGGTATGCTAAAGTAATTTTCCATCTTAAATCTGTTTTTCTGTTCCCCTGTTATTTATTTTGTCTCACCAAACCTAAGGTATGGAACCGCATATGGGTGCTGGCAAAATTCGAACCAGGTTCCACTTTACAAGAGAAGTATATTAAATGATGCTGTTCCATTGTCATATTTCGAATCCTACTAAAGGAACAGAAAATGAACGTATCTAAGGGAAGAGCAATAAAAAAAGGTGGAGGACTGGAGAACAATAAAGATCAGACCAATCTTCAAGTGATGATCCCTTCCGGCAATCGAACCAGCGAAGCGCTGGCTCCTGGCTATCTGCTGGTGAATTAAAAGTTCAATAGTCTGATGACACTTGTTTGCTCTGTCACAATGGGGTACCAGGGGGTCCGTTCCCCCCCCCCCTAAATTTAAAATTTTGTTAACAAAACAATAATGAAGCCTTTTTCACCTTTTGTTCTCCCCACCCCCCAAATATATATATATATATATTTTGGGGGGGGTACGGCCCTGCTCTATCATGCCAGTTTTCCCAAACACAATATAAGTAAGTTGAGGATATGGTATACCTGATGTTTGCCTGCCATGTTTGCCTCATACCGAGTTTTTTAACGCGAACAATGACACATACATTCGTGACTTTTGCCGGTAAACTCGGGTTATTTGGGCTCTTATTCATTTAACAAATTTAGTTCTTGAATAATAATCATTGTTCTGTATTCAGTTTCCGTTGTAAAATAAACAAATAAATCGAGAAAGAGAATTTTTATTTATTTTTTTTTCACAGTGGGAAATTAATGAAGAATGGCTATTAATCAAAAACTAAATTTGTAAAGAGGTAAAGATATCGCTAAAGGGTTCCCTTTTCTTTAAAATGGGGAAGTACCATTTGGACTGCACCAAAATTCAGCTTCGCTCTTTAATGAATGAAGGGACACTCTTGAAATTGGTGGTATAGAATTAATATAAATAGTTGGCTATTACCATAAAATATCAAGCATACATTTTATGTCTAACACTGTCCTTAATTTAACTATGAAAAATGCTGCATTCGTGCATCAATGAATATTGCATCCATACCATAGCGAGGGAAAATTTTCGGGATGGATATGAAATAATTTGTGACTAAATAAACGGAATTTACGGTCGTTAGAAAGCTGGAGCTTAACTGATCCGAATTTTTGGTGAGAGGACATATCCTAATCTCTTCCTCTCCCCAGGCTGCGGCCCTGTATCCATGCTTTTTGAGTTATTAATTGTGTACAGCAGGGGCGTAGTCAAGGGGGGGGTTAGGGGGGTCATAACCCCCCATGAGAAATTTTTTGCCATACAAAATGTATATTCTTCACTATATTATCACACATATGTATACATATATATGAGTTGCAGTAGTCATAACCCCCCCATGAAAAATTTCTGGCTACGCCCCTGGTGTACAGACTTGGCTTCTTCAAAAACATTTCAATATTTAGTTCAAGCAATTCGTTAGTATACTTTTCCTCTCGTATAGACAAAATATCTAAATAATAATAATTATTATTATTTAATTTAAAAAGAGCAATTATGCTGCTTTTCAGTAAAATAGTATACCCCATTGAAGCATATTTATTTATTTATTTTTGTTCCAACACAGATGTATACGAAATTTATTTTTGGGCAGAACCATAAAAATATTTTCAAAATCCTTATAGTTGTTTCGAATGTGTCCGCTAGCGAGGAACAGTTGTTAACCAACCCAAAAAAGGACCAGTAAAAATTTTTAAATAAACGACTTACGTGAGATCTCATGCGAGATCTTTTAATTAAGCATGCACATCATCATCGGCAGAATTAATATCTACTGTCATTTAAAAAACGAAAAACGAATTTGATCGCTTAAGGATAAATATCCCCGGCAAATTTCTCTCTTCATTAAATTGCCGGAGAATGCTGAAGTTGGGACAACATTACTCAAAATAAAAAAAAAAAAAACATCGTCAAAAGTTGGAGGATAAACAATAAGTAAGAACGGCGAGATAAATTGCCGCAGTCTCACCAGCGGACAGTCCGCACCTGCAGCGCAGAACAAAGCGATGATTTGTGTTCTCGGGCCACCGAATCCAGGCTTGGGTAGGCACACAAAAAATAATTCATAACAAAATTAAGTTCATTAATGTCAATAATCACCAACACTTTGACAGGAAGCAGCTCGATAAGATCATGTTCAAATAATTTTAAAGAATCAAAAGAAGCAGCGGCCATATTTTAAATGTAGGACGTGTTCAGAACGTCTGATGCCACAACGAGCTAAAGCAATACATCTTTTTCGCTCTTCCACCATTTTTTCCATCACCAAACCACACAAAATGCGATAAGCCGTACACGCATTTAATCGCGCGAAGCTGGTAATTTCGTAAATTGATTACCGTTCACCCTTTACATAATGATGCCATTAGAGCTAAGTGAAATAGATAGACGTAATATGCATAACTGATGTAAATTTACCCTTTCTTTTTTTTTTTTTGTTTTTTTTTTTTGTTATTAATATTTTTTAGACTAGTTAGTATTTCCTAATAGGCCGGTGATTTTAATATTTTTTTTACACCTTTCACATTTTATTTCACATTTTGTTAATCTAAACTCTTGGGCAAAACTTTAAGGGGTGATAGAGCACATAATAAGAAATCAGAATCACATAGCAATGTGGGGTCCAAAACGCAGTTTTCCACTTAACCGGTAATAATAGCTTTGTGAAAAGTATTGAAGTGTTCGTCTCATTTCTTAACCAAGTTTAATAAGCGATAGGCTCGTCTCCAAAAATATCATCCATGAAATAAAATAGAATTTTGGAACTGTGAATTTTAGTCTTCTGTTTTCGGAGAAAAATACATTAGTTTCTGACGAACAAGGGTAGGAAAGTGCACTGTTGTTTCAGCACTTTCTCCAAAATGATTATTAACAGCTACATGAAGACGATGTTGCCGACCCCACATTGCTATGTGATTCTGATTCCTTGTGTGTCCTATCACCTCTTAAAGTTTCGTCCAAGAGTTTAGATTCACCCTATATAGTTACCATAAACTAAAAAATAAGAATACCATTTTTTTTATCATTTATCAATAAAAATACAGTCGAAATATGGTTCAAATGTTTTTGTACAAAAAACAATTTGTACTACAGCTCTTTAAATTATATATAATGCACCGTTCTTAAGATTTCATCAAGCTCTTATTTTTATTTTTGCATTATTTACTCACACTTACTCAGTAGCTCTAAAATTCATTAAAAAAAATGCACGATAAGAAAATATATGTAAAGTTATGTTCAGTTCAAAAAGATTTATAAATAGGGATGGATGCGAGGCAATTTTTTCGTGACACGAGATTCACAGCTTTTTTGCGAGAGCTTTTTTTGAGCTCTTAGCACAACAGTTTTCTCTGTGTGATGCTGTTTACAAACTTAATATTTTAAAACTCATCAAGAGGTTTTAAAAGCACTTACATTATCAATTTTAATTTAATATCGGACAAGATCATAAATTTATTGGAACGATATAATTTTATTCCATAACTGAGTTAAATTATAGTTTCTGTATACGCTAAAGAGTAAATTTCAATTGTTCTGTTCAATTTCTGTTTAAACAAAGTATTTTGTCGCATATTCTGTTCACTTCAATTCAATTTCGCTCTCGATTGAAAGCTAAATAGAATAATGCAAGTGAAAGGATATATGTTCTCGCAACGAGCAGGGCTAAGGGGTGGGGGTGGGGGAAGCCTCCTCCCCTGACACTCACAAATTTTGTTAAACTTGACAAAATTAGATACTTAGTTTGCAAACTTTCTAAAAGAACTTTATCAAAAAATAAAATTTGCTCCCTATTTTATTTTTTGATAAAATTAGGGCACACAATATTTCTGGCACTAGTAAAATTACATAAACCCAGTTGGCAAAAGCAAGAAGTTAGTAATATAGATGATAAAATAAATAAATAAATAAGTTGTTAAAAACTGATATTGAATTTGGCAGCTTATCGACATCTCGCCCCCCCCCCCTCTAAAAAAATTCTTAGCAATGGTCCCGGCAACAAGTAGACTTAGAACATGCAGACAGACAAAAAGTAGTATACATGTGGCAATTACTAATCATGTGCGAAATTCTGTAAAACTTTGTTATATTTTAGTTAGCATATATAGTTCTTAATATTTTGCAGCAAGAGAACATTTCAGATGAAATTTTGCTTATTCATTAAAGAATCAATAATTTTTTGTTTGGGAGAGTATTTGCTAAAAAATGCAAAATTCAAAGATACTTTCTGTAAAAAATTTTAATGATATCAATCAATTGAAATGTGTAATTTAAAAGAAAATGTACAGTGAAAAATTAATTGAATTGCCTAGGAGTTTACATTAATTTACTAATTGTACTTCAGTAAAAATTGAAAAATAAAATGTAATTTTCAATTTTAAAAAAGTACATTTTTTTCCCCGAAGGCATTTAGGTATTTTACATTTCCAAAATCATTTTTTTTAATTAAAATGTCTTTAAAAGTATGCTACAAAACATTAAATTTTCGAAGTAACTTTGATTGAGAACTGTTTCTCGCATGACTAACATTTACCAGCAGCTCATGTTTTCAAACTATAATTTTGTTTCGGAAATTATGCATATAATTTCGTTTTTTTTTGTGTGTGTTTCTTATAAGTTTATTAAATTATTCATCTAAATGTCTAGAAATGCTCTAGCGAGTATGAATATCGGAGTCATATTTTCGTCTTGCTCATTGTCCTCGCTTTGTTGTATTTTTATTAATTAATTATTATTATCTTCTTTTCTGAAGTTGCTTACGACCCTTTATAAAAAAGAAAAATTACAAAAATCCTAATGCCCAACATATAACAAACAACAAACTATAAAATTTGCACTCTTACACGAGAAGATTTTTAACCCTTAAAGGGCTGTTGGCTGGTGTAATTGCTATTTTTTTTTCTTGAAATATTTTACAAATTATTCTATGCATAAGTGATTGCATAATTTGTAGTCCTTAAATACTCCATAAAAAACTCCTTAAATTTCATTTTGAAATATGGGTATGAATCCTGATTACTCTCACGAATACAAGCATGTATTGTGAGGTAAAGCGAACTTTTGGAGCATTTTTCAACATTAACTTGTTATCGCAACAGTAAGTTTGTCTTAAGCTGCCAAATTAAATATCAGTTTTTACCAACTTATTTATTTATTTATTTTATCAACTATATTACTAACTTCTTGCTTTTGCCAACTGGGTTTATGTAATTTTGCTAAGTGTGCCAGAAATATTGTGTGCCCTAATTTTATCAAAAAATAAAATAGGGAGCAAATTTTATTCTTTGATAAAATTCTTTTACCAAGTTTGCAAACTAAGTATCTAATTTTGTCAAGTTTAACAAAATTTGTGAGTGAGTGTCAGGGGAGGAGGCTTCCCCCACCCCCACCCCTTAGCCCTGCTCGTTGCGAGAACATATATCCTTTCACTTGCATTATTCTTATATTTAGCTTTCAATCGAGAGCGAAATTGAATTGAAGTGAACAGAATATGCGACAAAATACTTTGTTTAAACAGAAATTGAACAGAACAATTGAAATTTACTATTTAGCGTATACAGAAACTATAATTTAACTCAGTTATGGAATAAAATTATATCGTTCCAATAAATTTATGGTCTTGTCCGATATTAAATTAAAATTGATAATGTAAGTGCTTTTAAAACCTCTTGATGAGTTTTAAAATATTAAGTTTGTAAACAGCATTACACAGAGAAAACTGTTGTGCTAAGAGCTCAAAAAAAAAAAAAAGCTCTCGCAAAAAAGCTGTGAATCTCGTGTCACAAAAAATTGCCTCGCATCCATCCCTATTTATAAATCTTTTTGAACTAAACATAACTTTACATATATTTTCTTATCGTGCATTTTTTTAATGAATTTTAGAGCTAGTGAGTAAGTGTGAGTAAATAATGCAATATTTTATGCAATAAATTGTGCATTTTTTAATATCACTATTCCTTTCGAATGTTTACACAAATTGGAGTATCGATTTCGAAAATTTTTGGGTAAGGCAGGCGAAGGTTTACCTTATCAGTGAAAACTAAATATTGATTCGTACTAATTATGCTCTAAAACTTTCTAATTGGAAATTTTACTCTATCTCTTTTCGATTTGCAATGCCTATCTTCCAAATTTCGTCAATAGGGGCGCTGTTGTCATTCGCATTATGTCAGGCGTTAATAGCTTCCGTATACCGTTCGTTACTTCACTTGATAGCTGCAGGTGATAGGTTAAAAGGGCTTTATTATGCACCCTGTATAAATTTCTTATGAACATTCATAATATTTTGTATAATGATCTTTGCTTTATTTCATTTTTACAGGATGTTCTTTGGAATAAATCTTGAGGAGGGAACCAAATCAAAGAAACGAAATTAAATATGCAAATACAAATACTAAAGTTGTGCAATTTAAATATTCTGTAGGCATTTTACTGTTAAATGTATGTTATAGAAATTGAAATTTTGCATTATTTATATAATATTGTATGTGTATTATTGTTGCTGTGTATTATTGTGTATGTGTATTATTGTTGCTGTGTGTGTATGCATATGCACACGACCAGAGCTTAACTTTCTTACCACTGTAATTGTACCCAATGTAATCAAATTAAAATCAATGAAGCAATTATAAAATCTGCTAAAACTTTAAAAGTAAAAATTCTTTGAGATAAAAGAAGTACAGGATTCGAATTCCCATGTAAATTAAGTTTGTACAATATATACTGGTTTTATATTGGGGTAAAAAAACATAATGACAAGAAGTTGTCTAATACCTCAGATCAATACATTGTAGGAATATTTTTTTCCCTGCATAAATACAAAGTATGTTTTTAAAAAATATAACTCAAAGTAATTATGAAAATATAAGCTTTTTATTGTATATTTCTTACTTTTTACAGTTTCCGCATCAATTTTTAAAATTCATTAATTTATGGGTTTTTGTTGTTTCTTTTATTGATATATACAAACACGCTCATCTTCGATAAACTAATATAAGACCATGTTTATCAGTAACATGCTAAATAATTTTTTTACTGCATAAATCAAGTTTTAAACTTGAGAAATGAAGTTATTTGTTTCCACCTATAAAATAGATGGTGCGGGTCACTGTTGTAATTGTTAAAGTTGACTATACTTTAAAGAAAAAAAGGGGTTGAGCTTGGATATTTATCATCTGATGGCAAGA
This sequence comes from Cheiracanthium punctorium, assembly GCA_038373885.1. Classification (NCBI taxonomy): domain Eukaryota; kingdom Metazoa; phylum Arthropoda; class Arachnida; order Araneae; family Cheiracanthiidae; genus Cheiracanthium; species Cheiracanthium punctorium. The sequence continues at coordinate 158,738 of JAWZYV010014290.1, forward strand.
TGGAACATTTAGTACATACTATTAATAATTATACCATTATGGCAGTTTCTATTGAAGGAAATGTATATAGCACTTTTTTTTTCATGTCACTGTCGATCATAATAGGAAATGATTATTGTCTGTACACGTAAGTCACCATGGATTGTTTAATTGGCTGTGCAGTTCCCATTTTCTATTAAAAACCATCATCTTCAGTGAAGTTTATGAAGAATTTCAAACTTGTCATGCCACAATTTAAACTAGTGACGGTTCCATAAAAAAAACCACTGGTATTAAGTTTGAAATAAAATACGTATAAATAAAAAATTATCTTGATGAGCAACTTGTATGTAGGTCTGCAGGCCTAAGTCATTCCTCAATACAGAATAGTAAAAAAGCATGTTTTAGGTAGTCCAAAAGGTTCGCCTTTCTTCATCTACGGAAACAAACATTTCCTGCTTGTGTGTCAGCGTTTTTGGTAGCTAATAAAGGCGGACCTTTTGTACCACCTGAAACATAAATTTTGTACTATTTTGCATTGAGGGACTACATTTGGCCTCCCATCTCTGTACAAACTGATCATCCTGATAATAGTAATTTTACGATTAACAAAATTGAAATAACATTAAAATACAATAAAAGAATATGGTTCTAAAATACTTAATAATAAAAACAACTACCTTAAAAACCTATATGAGTTTTAAATATTCTGTGGAAGTACTTTTCCGCCGCTATTCGTGACCATAGTCATTGCCTGCCCACAGAACAAGCGATGACTATATGGTCACGAATGGTGACCAAAAAGTGCTGCTGCGCAATATTTTAAACTTATATCATTTAATGAAATTACCTTAAAAACCTATCACATGTTCTTGGCTATACCTGGAGTATATTTTTATGGTCAATCCCTATAACCTATATTGTGCAGCCTTCAAAAATTTACTGTCAGTCCTCGACAACCTATAGTGTGAGACATTCATAAAATTACGGTCAGTACTCGAAAACTTACAGTGTGAGATATTCATAAAATACGGTCAACTCTCGATGACTTATGGATAATGTGATTTTGCGGTTTACCCATAATTTGAAGAGATTCTCTTGGAATTTTTGCTTCCGAGAATTGACCGTAATCCAACACCCCCCCCCCCCCACACACACACACACACAATGTGGAGAGTACAATTCATTTAATAAACAAATTGACAGTGTGTGTAAAATCGACTACAAGTTCTTTTCCCCTTGTTTGTTCGTTTTAGCTTATAATATGCCTTTATTCCCCCTAACATTTTAAAGGCTATGTATGGAGAGACAAGGAGGTCATTCCGTTCTGATTTTTACTGACGAATTTATAATAAAAAGATTATGTGATAAATCATGTCTTTCTTCCGTTTTTTTTTTCTTCCTGCCTGGAAAAGTGTTAATAGGTCTCCTACTAATGACACTCAGTAGTTACCGTACAATTAATTTCAACTGATGAAAATGCAAATTCTCTTTTACAGAGAGTAACCTAAGTATATAAATTAGCATAAAGTTAAATGAAGTGACACAGTAATTTTTCCTGCTTAGCAAATGCATGTCACTGAGGTCTGTTCCACACTTAGCTGGATTTAATGAGTCTACAGAGTTTAAAAATCTCACATCGCTCATTATTTCAGAATATACTGACTTCAAGCATTCTCATCAATATCTAATTTTCAAGGAAAAAATGTGTATAGTATATCTTCGTGAACAAAAAATCTGACTCTAAAAGCCTAGCCATTTTTTTTTTTTTTTGGAACTATGATTCGAAGCTAATGATTAGTTATTAAAAAACTAAATGAAATGTCAAACATAAAGCATTTAGACTCCTGCAATCGTGAAATAAGTTTTTCGTCATATTATCAAGCGTTCCTAACGGATTAAAAAATAACTTGGAAGTATAATGCATATAGGAAAGTAAATTACCTAATGTTCTTTTAAAGAATCTAAATGAAATTTTTAAATAGTTAAAAAATCCACTAAAAATTGTTCTTGTGTAAAAAGCACGTAAATAAATTGATATTCAGCTGAAAAAGAGTTTTGATAAAGAGTTACATTTTTTATAACTTTGTTTATTTTTTATTTTAGCCATTAACTTTAAATTTTGATTATTTCGTTCAATTATTTGTTTGAACAAGTGAAAAAACTAATTTATGTATTTTCAAAACTTTGCTGATCATTTAAAAGGGACGATAATGTTTATGAGTTAGAGGACCCAATTTTTAAGGAAAGTATTTTTAAATTTGGAAATAAATAACTTCAACTCAAGGGAAAGAGATCGGTACAAGTTTCCAGACTATCTAAATAAGGCTCTAAGTTTTAAAACATCTGTTATTTCTGATTAATTAAGATAAAATTTGCTTTTTTTTCTATTTATCATAATTAAAATACAACTGATATTTTAGATTCTACAGTGAAATTTCTTCCTAACGAAACCTCTCTCTTTATTCCAGAATCCTTACAGGAAAAATTTTGATACAATGACATTACATTCTGAGCAGAGATTTTTTAAGCTAACAATACAACTGCTTAGTTGTTGCGATAAATTTAATAGTTATGACTTTGAATTAAAACAAATCAATAAATGTTAACGTTTTATTGAAAATGATTTTCTTTATATAAATGAGATGTTTAAAGCAATTGCAATTCAGCAATTTAGAGAATAATAGTGAGCTATAATATTATTGAGATAATTTTCCGATTCATTTGTGTTATATTTCTTTTAAATTTTTCACGTTTTAAAAAATGAGGTAAAATAAAAGCGAGCGCGTTTTTTTTTTTTTTTTTTTTTTTTTTTGGATCGATTAAGTGTTAGCTTACGTATCAATTGAAAATGCAAAATATTCACTCTAGCATGATTCTGCAATTCTTTCTAATTTATCATCTTATACATAGGCGCACCCACGGAGGGGGCTATGGGGGCTGAAGCCCCCCCTAGAGGTGGGAAATTAGAAGTGAAAAGTATTGAAAATTGAAACTAATGAGTCAAATGTTTTCTTTTTAAAAATTGTCTTCAAATTATTTCTGTTTTCTTTTTAAAAATTCTCTTCAAATTATTTCTAAAATACTTTTTACCAAAAAAAGATGTCAGTTTTTAAATAAAAACTTATAGTTAGAGCATGAAACACGGTTAAACTTGGTTATAACATCACTGAAAAGATCATATAATTATTGGATTCTAAAATGAGTTACATTGCTCGTGGGTTTGTGTTATACGGGCAAGTCGACTGGCACAGAATATTTTGACGTTATAAGAGAGTTATAACTATAATTGAGGTCACTATAACCGAGTTCAGCAGTATTTGTAGCCCAGCCCCCCCCCAAACTAAAATCCTGGGTGTGCCACTGATCTTATATACAAAATTTCTTCTCTCTCTCCCTAAAATACATTTGTTGCTAAACAGATAAAGATGTTCAGTTTTAGCCAACAGAAGAAAATGTGAGCAATATTGAAAAAGCATTCTACACATATAATACGTTATAGGATATTTTACATAAAATTTTGCATAGTAAAAAGATGAAGTGAAGAAATGGAATACATAATTTAGATAAGAGTAATTTTCTCTAATCAGTTTAAAACACGATTATATTTTTCTTTAAAATAAGAAACATATAAGTTATTTCTACTACCTTTATTCAATTACTAGGAAAAATAATTATTTTGGAAATTTTTCAATTTAATGCATGTCATGGTCTACCGTGGTGAATTCACGGGTCATTCTACAGAAAACATAGGTTTTCAAACTTAAACTTTACAAAAAAAAATTTCATTCTTTTAACAAAAATTAATTTATATTGTTCTTTTTATACTTCTTACTCCCCCCCCCCCTACATAGTTGGTCACTTTCTTTTTGAATATTTTTTAACGTTTTTTGTAATTGAAATTTTTAACACGATAACGAGTAAGAAAGAATACACTTTTATGAAAGAAATAATAAATGCATGATATCTTATTGGAGCATTCAACAGAGAATGTGAAATAAGTTTTCATTTTTGTTTTAAAACTATTGTTTTAATGAATATTTATAGGAAAAAGAGAACTTTTAAGATACAATCTTAAAAATAAAGTGATTTGTTCAATTAATTTTTAATGATATTTAAAAGATTTTTATTTAAATAAACCTGCATGTTTTACTAAAAATAAAATTTAGACTAACTAAAAATTATAAGCCAGTATCATAATTGATTTTTTTTATTGTATTCTCCATTACATTTATATTGTAACGGAGGATACAAATTGATATGTTTTGTTTTTTATATCATGTTGATTTAAAGTTATCGCATCATTTTAATTTAGATTTTACAAAAAAGTGCTCTATTATTAACTAAAAATAATTTTAGTAAATAAACAATTTTTATTTTTTTAAATCAAGAACTGAGGCTACACAAAGTTAATGTTCAAATTCTTACAAATTAAACTGCTTAACTTCCCTGTGAAGAACAGATATTTAAAATGGTTGCCTGTGATTCTAATCCTCTGTAATGAGGTGACAGGACTGCCATTTATGGGAAATTCTAGCACCTAATTGCATTTTGAACGCAGGATACAAGACTGACAGTAATTCAAAGGATAATTAAAGCTGAAACTTTTATTTCTTTTGTAACGGAATTCATTTGAACTGTAAAAAAAACTTCTAGTAACTGAAATTACTCTATTGAATCTATATCCCTTTTTGTATTCAACTAGTAAGTGAACAAGTAAATGGAGGAATATATGTTGTGACATGTAAAGGAGGTTTACAAGTATCCCTCCGTTCATTGAAAAAAAAGCAAAAAAAAAAAAAACATCATCAGTTTTTATTAAAAATCTGTCATGATATTTAAAATGGCTTATAAGAATATTTAAAAATAATTATTTCTTAAACTACCAGCCACAAACTGCAAATAGCGCGTTTTTTTTTTTTTTTTTTTTTTTTTTTTTTTTTTTTGTAGAATGTCCCCCATGCTTTTAAAAAATTTTAAATAACTTTATACAAAACTTTTTAAAATTAAATATCTACCAATCTCATGGTAACTATTATTTATCTTCGGCAAAAATCAACAAGCAACATACTGAAGCAACACACTGAACATGTAAAATATAACAAATAGGGGACCGTTTGCAAAATATAACTAACTATTGAAAGTGGTTTCAAACTCATTACATCAGTTAGTGCTTAATTACAAATTAAGATATATTTAAGTAAGAAAGCCTGTTAATCATTTTTTTCAGGTGTTTGTAAACTTTAGAATTTTTTCTGATTGGAACATGCATTGAATTCATTTCGCATTCATAATTTACTGTAAAAGGAGGAGGCTTTAAAATGTTGAGCCATTGTTGAGTTCTTACACATACACACAAAAGAATAAAAGATAAAATCTAATTAGTATTTTTGTTTAGCTGAAAGAAATGTAAAAGCTCTCTTCTTCAAATTCAAAGGACAATTTCTAAACTCCTGAAAACGTGAGACATGTGTCCTAAGTAAGGTGACCAGATTTTTGAATGAAGAATTGGAGTCAAATCGCCACAGAGTCCCCAATTTTTAAACAAAAAAAAGGAGGCATTTTGTAAACTCAGTGATCTTCTCAAATAAGTTTCTACCTATTCGACTAAAGCTAAGGTGACTGCACGTCCCAAATTTCGGGCACAGTCGCCTATTTCCGCGTTTTTTGCTATTTGTCCCCGAAGTGTAAAAGACCAATTGGGAACAATTTTTAAATATTGCATTGCTTTTTAATTATATTATACTGTAAATTATTTCATTATTATATAAAATGCCCCTAATTTTGTTTCAGAATGGAGGACATGTCCTCAGTTCTATTTTCAAAAATATAGCCACCTTAATTAAAGCAGTAACATTCATAAAATGAAGGAAACATGTTCACGCTTAAACCCAAAGAGCGAAAAAAAATGATACATTGCGGAGCGATCCGTTTCCACGGAAACCTACCGGTATTTCTGTAAAAGTGCTCTTTAAGTAGTCTTTTTTTCTGAGAATCACCCTCCCCGCTTCGTCTTTTTCCTGAGAATTCCCCTACTCGCTTACTGTTGTATTTCGCTCCGCTCTTGTGACCGAAAAACGCTCCTAAAGGAGAAGCGCACTTCTGAAAACTGGGACAAAAATCGCTCCGACTGATCGAATTTCGCTCGTTTGGTTTAAGCGCGTTGATATTTTAAAAATTTGGGAAGAAATAACTTTTGTAACTAAAATTTTGTACCCAGTTTCTCTTATTTTTTTGGGGGGGGAGGGAGGCAGATGAAAAAAATTTTTGTAACTGGGACTGCCCCCCGAAATCGAGGGCATATGGTCACCTTAATTCTAAGGAGTGATACATCTCTATATCTTCGTGGCAGAATTATGCCAGCCTCCAAGGAGTGAAATATCACAATTCCAAAGAGTGACATTTCTAACTCTGCAATAAGAGTGAATATTCAAAAAAGCTCTAGAGGAAAAACAGCCTTATTCTGTTAATGTATTTTGTGACTCAGATAGTACGATCTAAATTATTATTGATTCCTTATATGCTTTGAATCAGACTTTTAAAATTCTATTTTATATTTATTGCACCCTCTTTTCCTCCCTCTACTATGTGTACAAAGTTCACAACGGTGTAGTTCGAAAAAATCATGTGATTTTGGTACACAAGTACAAATAAACTAATTATGTCGGGCACTTCAAAATTTTGAAACTGTCTCTTTACAAGCTGTACTACATACTGAAATAAATGATCCATCTTTATCCGTTTCAAAACTTTTAGAAAAAATTCTTAAAATTCGGAAATTTTCGCAAAACGTGTCACTCTTCGAAAAATCTTGCAGCTCAGATCCGTGTTTAAGAATTTTTTCTCAAAATTTCACAAACGCCACAGCTTTTTCGGTTATTGCAGTGTGTAAAGCAGCTTAGGAAGAACCCTCTGGAATTTTTTGGTGACCATGGTGCTATTAGTTTATTTCAATTTGTGTACCAAGGCTAAAAACATAGTTTTTTTTCTTCGACATACACCCTTAAATGTTGAAGTAGATTTAATCAGGCATTTTTAAAAAGTAAATAAAGCCTCCTAACTTCTCTCTTGTTGTAAATTTCTACGACAACTTTTGTTAGCCGCAACTAAAAATCATTTGCTATTTATTAGGATGGAGGAACAGCCCAGAGATTGGTCAAACGGACAAGCTTGGACAAATATTCTCCACAAAACAATTAAAACAATTTTTAAATTTACTTCACTGTCTATGATTTCACAGATGCATTTCATTTTTCGTATTCAAAACAACTATCATAAATATTCTACCCTGAACCACTTGATCTCTCTGAAAACTCTTTAATGAGATTGGGGTAAAATGTATTGCTTAGAAATCGTTAGAGATGCCAGGAATAAGGGGGAAATCAATGAAATTCGGAAAGCCACTGGCATGTTTTTAAATACAGCAACACATACTCACTACAGTTGTGAGTTCTCAAAATTATGAAGGTTGTAAATATTTGGAAAAGTTGGGTAATATTGCTTACTTTCAGTCAATGATCGGACGATGGTGATGCCTGAGCATTATGCATTGAAATGCCTCTTATCAGAGATAGTCAAAGCATGTACTAAAAAGTCGAATGAATTTAAATAATAGAATGTTGTTAGCACGTTTAACACATTTGTAAAATCAAATGTGTACTTTCCAAAAGCATTAGTCTTATATAATTATTTAAGGTCTTTCATGTACTTAAATATAAATTTTAATTGGAGGTACTTATATTCACATAAATTTATGATGAAAACAGAGTTCGCAACATACTTATCTATTTTGATATTCATCCCTCTGAAATAAGAGAGAATAAAAAGATATTGATGCATTATGGGATTTTTTTAAATGGAGGTTCGATATAACAGTAAAGCAGAATTTCCCTCCTGAAGCAATGTCTTTTAGAGAGCTAAAGTATCCTACCGCTCCACCTGCACCAATACAGAACACACAGGCTCACTGAACGTCTATAATCGTTCAGAAAACGCTCCCTGAACGTTAGTAGACGTTCGGAGAACCTATGCGTGCTGTCTGGTCATCTGCCAATCAGCAAATCTATCTTAAATGTTGCGATCTCAAACTAACAGTAGAATTTACAACTAGATAAAATATTTACAAGGCTTTAATTACTGGTGGAACTGCAAAAGGTTTTCAGTGAAGTTACAAGAAAGCTGCACACGCAAATATTCCTATTAGTAGTGAACACGTGCAAAAAGGAATGTATGCTTTGTGAACAAACACATGCTAGTTTTCTGACTCTGTGATGATGTTCACTTTTCGGAAATGTGATGATGTTTCGCTTAATTTTTAAAAGTTCGGGGAAAGAAATATATAGAAGACTGACGACCAAAAATCAGGAAGCGATTGGATAAGAAAGATTTTGCATAGATATGGGTTTCAATTTTATGATTTCAATGCCCGTGGTATCAGTAAAGCAGTCACCCACCGAATTATGAAAAAAAGTTGGCTGAGGGGGTGGCTTTCATTGGCTTTTCCTGACATAAAATGATCTTTTCGAAAGCAATTGTGGGAGGATACCACTTTTGCGGTGGGGGGAAAAAAACTAATTTGACAGATGGAAAAATGGTGACCTCGATCGCTGAGAGTTTTTTTTTTTTTTGAAAGGCTAGAATAGGAATGTTGCGCTTCATAATTTCGGATCTGCAAATTTTTTGTATGCGACAACCTTAAGGTCAAAGTCTTACAATTTTCCAAAGCCGCCATTTTTACAAAAGCGATTTTATTGCCAAATCTGTAAATTTTTGGTATGCGGCAACCTTAAGATCATCGTCTACTAAGTCAGGGTCTTAATTTCCAAAAGAAGTTTTATTGCCTTTTAATGAGCTGGAATGGGCTTTTGAAAGTCATTAGTTGGAGGAGGGGGGGGGGGGAGACGCAACCCTTTTACGACTGTAGTCTTTCTCAGAGAAGAAATTCACTTCACTGAAATAGGGGAAGGCATCTATATTTTGACGACTTTCCGGGCAGTGGACGAAACAAAGGCCCGCTCTTCGAAGGAAAAAAAAATCTGTTTTTCAGTCTTGGTACACAAATTGAAATGAAACTAATAGCCCCATGGTCTCCAATAAATTCCAGATGGTTCTTCATAAGCTGCTTTACACACTGCCATAAGCGAAAAAGCTGTGCCTTTTGCGAAATGTTCAGAAAAAAATTCTTAAACGTGGATCTGAGCTGCAGGAATTTTTCGAAGAGTGTACACGTTTTGCGAAAATTTCCGATTTTTAAGAATTTTTTCTAAAAGTTTTGAAACCGATTACAGGTTGATCGTTTATTTCAGTATGCAGTATACAGCTTGTAAAGGAGACTGTTTCAAAATTTTGAAGTGCCTGACATAATTAGTTGTTGTTATTGTTGTCGTGCCCATGGATATAGACGACACTATCCATGGAAAGAGGGGTGCCAGAGCCCCCGACCGAGGGGGTTGGACTTCTACTTGTGGGTCCCTAATTTTGAACCGATTCCAGATGAGGGACCCACTGGAACCCACCACCTGAAACCGGCACCCCCAGAGGTATCGTTTAACAACTTGGAGGACATTGGAGCCACGACGGATTTTACGTGCACCAGCTCTCATTAGCGTTCACGGTACACTAATGGGGTACATAATTATCAGGTTGTAACGAAAGCTTTTCCGCCAGATTTGCTTGAGTCAGCTCACGCGGTACCCAGCTATATTGACCTTATATGCCAAGTTTATGCGATGCTTAGCGCGACTCATGGACATGGCACTCAAAGTCTAACTCTTTTAGCTAGCTCTCGTGGATGAATATTTTATCTTCTTCCACTAATTCTCGTAGGCGGGCCTCATCAGCATCAGTAGTCTTGTCAGAGCGCTCTGCTTCTTTAATATCCTAGTCCTCGTTTTTGAACTTTCGGTACCCAATCTTCACAATGTCAAATGATACAACAATAGTACCTTAAGCTGTACACATGATTCGGTGTCATTCTGTAGCTGACTTTTTGCGACAGAACTGAGAGTCAATGATGGATCCATCTGGTAGCGTGGTAGTTCCATTTCAGACACCTTATACTTAATCATAACGATATTGTTTTACGGATTTCACAGCACAGAGCTTCAAAACAAGTCTTTTTCTTTCAAATAACAAAAATCGTTTTACAAAATATTGGCAAAGACACCAACGCGAACTGCTTGTGCAGGCAATACTTGGAGTGGTGGAAAACTTTCGTTACAACCTAATAGTTTACTTGTACTTATGTACCAAAATCCCAAGATTTTTTTCCGAACTACACCGTTAACAAAAGTCGAGAAAACTCACCTCTCCGCATTAGGAATCTCTTGCAGATCGCCTAACTTCTCGGCAGGATGCTGACAGCTAGGAGCTGACAGGCCATATGTGCAGGTGGCGTCGACGACTGGATGGATCCTGCTAATCACTAGGCACGCGAACGCCTTCCGAAAAAAAAATATTATTTTTCTGCCGAAAACAACAAAAACTTTTTTTCGTAACCGCTCCTTCGAAACGTTGCATATAGGTATCGCAGAAGTTAGCAGTGCGTTCGCTACAGACTCGGCCTTTATCGGAATCCGTCGCCTCAGATACTGCGGCCGAGTCGGAACTGTGGATCCAGTTATTTATTCCGCGCGCTTTTTTTTTTTTTTAATCTCTCCGGAGGACAACGCATGTTTTTTAAGTGACTTTTGAGGTTAGATTTATCAAGAGACGGTCGATAGAGGCTCGCTCAGCTGTTAGGTGGCGATAAGTGTCGATCCGGCGCGGAAGAATAGGGAAAAAAAAACTGGGCGTGTTGAAGAATGGATGGTGGTTGTTTTCCGTTATGCATATTCAGGCATAACGGGAGGCGGAAATCCTACGTTGTGATATCTAGATTAAGGGTCTATGTCGAAGAAAAGAAACTCCGTTTTTAGTCTTGGTACACAAATTGAAATAACCGAATAGCACCAGGGTCTCCAAAAAATTCCAGAGGGTTCTTCATAAGCTGCTTGACACACTGCCATAAGCGAAAAAGCTGTGGCGTTTGTGAAATTTTCAGAAAAAATTCTTAAACATGGATCTGAGCCATAGGCACACCCACTGGGGGGGCTATGGGGGCTGAAGCCCCCCCTAAAGGTGGAAAGTTTGAAGTGAAAAACTTAAAAAAATGAAAATTGTCACTAATGAATTATTACTATTATTATTATTTATTGTCTTCAAATTATTTTTAAAGTATTTTTTACCTAAAAAGATGTCAGTTTTTAAATAAATACTTACAGAGAGTTTATGAAACACTATTAAAGTCGGCAGGGGCGTAGCCAGAAATTTTTCATGGGGGGGGGGGGGGGTTACGACTACTACAACTCATATATATGTATACGTGTGTGTGATAATGTAATGAAGAATATACATGTTGTATGGGAAAAAATTTCTCATGGGGGGGGGTTATGACCCCCCTAACCCCCCCCCCTTGGCTACGCCCCTGAAAGTCGGTTACAATATCACTGAACAGATCAGATAATTATTTATGACTCTATAATGAGTTTTTGCTTGTGTTGTATGGGCAAATCGAGTGGTACAGAATATTTTGACGTTATAAGAGGGTTGTAACTATGATCGATCTCACTGTAACCGAGTTCAGAAGTATTTTCAGCTCAGCCCCCCCTAAACTATAATCCTGGGTGCGCCACTGATCTGAGCTGCAAGATTTTTCGAAGAGTGACACGTTTTGCGAAAATTTCGGATTTTTAAGAATGTTTTCTAAAAGTTTCGAAACGGATACAGATGGATCGTTTATTTCAGTATGTAGTACAGCTTGTAAAAAGACAGTTTCAAAATTTTGAACTGCCCGAGATAATTAGTTTATTTGTGCTTATGTACCAAAATCACATGATTTTTTTCGAACAACACCGTTAAACATGGATCTGAGCTGCAAGAATTTTCGAAGAGTGAAAGCTTTGCGAAAATTTCCGATGTTTAAGAATTTTTTTCTAAAAGTTTTGAAACGGACACAGATGGATCGTTTATTGCAGTATGTAGTACAGCTTTTAAAGAGACAGTTTCAAAATTTTGAAGTGTCTGGGATAATTAGTTTATTTGTAATTATGTACCAATATCTCCTGATTTTTTCGAACAACATCGTTAAACTATGCCTAGTGTGTAAGAAAGTGTGAATCTACATCTGACGGGTAATACCCAGGCCATGGTTTTAAATTTGGGATGGGCTTAGGGTCCCCAAAACTAAATCCTGATTCAATTTTCTTAATTTTATCTTTTTTCATAGCAGGTTTTCATATAACCTTTCAAATTTCTTCGAACAATATTTTAAACAATTTGCCAATCTGCTCGCTGGCTGGATTGTATTTATTACCAGGGGTTGAAAAAAAAAATGTAAATTCTTAGGTTTTTTTTTATGTACAGCTTGAATTTGTTAAATTCATCATAACAGATAATAGGCACTGACATTTTGGCGCAGTCTTTCGACAGCAAGGCAACAGCCAGACAGTCATTTATTTACCTTTGGATTCACGCTGCCTACATTCGTGTTAGGGGGCCCCCAATTCCGAGTTGTGACTATAATCAACAATATTTTAAACAATTTGCCAATCTGCTCGCTGGATGGATGGTATTTATTACCAGGGGTTGAAAAAAAAATGTAAATTCTTAGGTTTTTTTTTATGTACAGCTTGAATTTGTTAAATTCATCATAACAGATAATAGGCACTGACATTTTGGCGCAGTCTTTCGACAGCAAGGCAACAGCCAGACAGTCATTTATTTACCTTTGGATTCACGCTGCCTACATTCGTGTTAGGGGGCCCCCAATTCCGAGTTGTGACTATAGTCAACAATATTTTAAACAATTTGCCAATCTGCTCGCTGGATGGATGGTATTTATTACCAGGGGTTGAAAAAAAAATGTAAATTCTTAGGTTTTTTTTTATGTACAGCTTGAATTTGTTAAATTCATCATAACAGATAATAGGCACTGACATTTTGGCGCAGTCTTTCGACAGCAAGGCAACAGCCAGACAGTCATTTATTTACCTTTGGATTCACGCTGCCTACATTCGTGTTAGGGGGCCCCCAATTCCGAGTTGTGACTATAGTCAACAATATTTTAAACAATTTGCCAATCTGCTCGCTGGATGGATGGTATTTATTACCAGGGGTTGAAAAAAAAAATGTAAATTCTTAGGGTTTTTTTTATGTACAGCTTGAATTTGTTAAATTCATCATAACAGATAATAGGCACTGACATTTTGGCGCAGTCTTTCGACAGCAAGGCAACAGCCAGACAGTCATTTATTTACCTTTGGATTCACGCTGCCTACATTCGTGTTAGGGGGCCCCCAATTCCGAGTTGTGACTATAGTCAACAATATTTTAATCAATTTGCCAATCTGCTCGCTGGATGGATGGTATTTATTACCAGGGGTTGAAAAAAAATGTAAATTCTTAGGTTTTTTTTTATGTACAGCTTGAATTTGTTAAATTCATCATAACAGATTATAGGCACTGACATTTTGGCGCAGTCTTTCGACAGCAAGGCAACAGCCAGACAGTCATTTATTTACCTTTGGATTCACGCTGCCTACATTCGTGTTAGGGGGCCCCCAATTCCGAGTTGTGACTATAGTCAACAATATTTTAAACAATTTGCCAATCTGCTCGCTGGATGGATGGTATTTATTACCAGGGGTTGAAAAAAAAATGTAAATTCTTAGGGTTTTTTTTATGTACAGCTTGAATTTGTTAAATTCATCATAACAGATAATAGGCACTGACATTTTGGCGCAGTCTTTCGACAGCAAGGCAACAGCCAGACAGTCATTTATTTACCTTTGGATTCACGCTGCCTACATTCGTGTTAGGGGGCCCCCAATTCCGAGTTGTGACTATAGTCAACAATATTTTAAACAATTTGCCAATCTGCTCGCTGGATGGATGGTATTTATTACCAGGGGTTGAAAAAAAAATGTAAATTCTTAGGGTTTTTTTTATGTACAGCTTGAATTTGTTAAATTCATCATAACAGATAATAGGCACTGACATTTTGGCGCAGTCTTTCGACAGCAAGGCAACAGCCAGACAGTCATTTATTTACCTTTGGATTCACGCTGCCTACATTCGTGTTAGGGGGCCCCAATCCCGAGTTGTTACTATAGTCAAAATTTTTCTAAACCGGGCCCTGGTAATATCCCGAGACCGACTTTAAGATTCTGGGGGGTGCAAAGTTAGTGGCGTAAGACTAAGACCTGAACTTCCTCACCTCAACCAGAAAATGATTTTAGAGGCTCCTGTGATCGATTTTAGAGGCAATAAAAGAGGATTTAGATGCAAATATATATTTAGAGGCAAAAGAGGTTTTAGAAACAATAAAATGGTCAGTTTTTTATATATTCGCTTGCATTTATGATACATTGTAATCGGCAATAGTTCTTTGGTAAAAGCCTATAAATTCAGCTCAAAATGTTATTTTTATTTTATTGTGTAATGCATATTGTATAAACTTCAAAATATATATGAACAGTCGCTAAATTTAGCGACAATTCACCTAAATTGGCAACACTTGTCTTGATTCTACAAGTACAACAATACGTGTAAAGAATGAAAAAGAAAAAAAAAAAAAAAAAAAAAAAAAAAAAAAAAAAATGAAAAGAAAGAAAGAAATTCTCCTATTTTTCGTAAAGTTATCCAAAATATTTTCAAAACGTCTTTCTTAAACTTTCATCATGAATGATTAATCAAATAATCAGTGGAGTGCGTAGAATGTATTCAGCGGAGGGGAAATTCTCCTTAAGTTTGTTTAGCCCAATAGACGATACTTAAAAACAAGCCCTCTAAAAAATGAACTTTGTTTAAGAGAGGGGGGTGTCTAATCCCACCCCTCGCTTACGCCAATGCAAATAACACAATGTAGCAATTATTTTAGATAAATAATCCTTTGGGAAAAATAAAAGCGTAATGAAAGATCACTCATAAATTATCAGAAGTTCTCAGCCCATATCCAAATACTAATTGGTCTGAGCTGCTGCCTGCTCTTTCTATTGTGTGCAAAAGCTTTATTTTTTAGCTTTTTAAAGTAAGCTGGTTCCTTAAATAATAAAAATTAAAATCCAAAAGTTCATTCATTTAAAAAATATATATATTTTACATGGGACTCCTTTTTACTTTCCGAACATGTACCATGTAAGGAAAGTATAGTAATCATGAAAAAATTCGATTTCGAGATTTTGATTTATTGACACGTTTTGAGGTCTTCTGAATTCATTTATGCTGTTTTTACGAGATGTATGTATGTGTGTGTGTGTATGTGTGTGTGTGTGTGTGTGTGTGTGTGTGAGTGAGTGAACACGATCCCAGCAAGCACACACCTGCTGGCGGAGTACCTTGCCAGTGCCTTTCTGCCTTTACGTCCAGTACCGGCCCGGCACTGCAAAAAGTAACTGAATCGTACCAAAAGTGGTCGCCCGAGAAGTACCTTGCCAGAAGCCCGGGAAGGCAACGGCACTCTGCTGGCATACTGCATGTGCCGGCCGTTATTCACAATAAAGACACTGGCCCATTAAGTTTATATGCCCAAAATGAAACGGCCGGGTATCGGCTATTATTAAAAATAAAGGCACTAGCCTGGTACCTTAACAGTGACTACAATGTAATGGCACGGTACCAGATTAGTGCCTATTTACAGTAATGCTGCCACAATTAAAATACGAGCCAGTCGCGAATTCGGGGTAGGGGGCTTATTCATCAACCCCCACCCCCACCCCGCAAAAAAAAAAAAAAAAAAATTCTTAACGGTAAAATTTTGAAAGATAAAAAACAACATAAAGATAAAAAACAGCAAAATCCGTTGGTCAATCGTTTGCAAATTATGTGCGCCTATCATTAGTGAATTGTGTGCAGTTTTCATAAACTGCAGTTTTCATAAACTGCAATTTTCTTACAAATTTGCAGTCGCAAAAGATTTTTTTGTGAGAGAGGCGGTAACACATTTCAGAACCAACATAAAATCATTTATAAACAGTTTAATTTCAATATTTCAGAGTTAGAGCAGAGACAGCCCGAAGGGCGTGCGGGGCCCCAGGCGAAGCGCTAGAGCGGGGCCTCTTCTCTATCATGTCTTATGAGATAGCAATAAAATGGCTCAGGAGCGGGGCCTCTATAAGCGCGGGGCCTTAGGCGATCGCCTACATTCGCACCCTCCTTGGGCCGGCCCTGGTTAGAGATTTTATAGGAAAAAATCTTACAGGCAGTAATAATAAATAAAATTGTACTATGATTACACACATAACTTTAGGGTAACATTTTGCTTTATTGTACATTTTGTTTAGATCAAATTATTTTTTAAATCTTAGCTATTCTGAAAAGAAATTTTCTGTATCTATATATGTTGTATACTGCATGATTCAAATTTTATGGAGGAAAGTACTTTTATACACTAAAATAAGTATCATTAGTAACATCACCGACTTAAAAATGTCACCAGTTTAGTAGCCATTTTCTCAAGTTTAGTTCCCAAAATAGTAACATTTTTGAATGATTTTGTAGTTAAGAAATAAACATGTTTAATTTAGCTTCATTTAAGAAGGATTGAATAACATGATAAATTAGAAAACTTCATATATATATAACAGAACATATAATACATTTATTTTTATAGCACGATTAAAAAAACAGATTAGAATGTTTGCTGAGAGCTCAGTAGCAGCTTTTAAAAAAAGGGAGTTGACAAAAACCAACACCAGATTTTCAAATGAGTCGCCTGGAGTATGGTACAAGTAGCCAAAACTTTAAAATAGTATGAAAATGACTTTTTTGGTTCAAAAAGTCGCCTAATCTTTAAATTAGTTGCTAAATTCACCGGTGGATACCGTGTGTACATAAAAACAGTAAAAGTAAAAATTTACCTGTAATATTTTCCCGACTGTTTGAAAACTGGAAAATCCAACTGGAAAATTGTAAATCCACTTGCTGTATATCCTTAACTAACGAGACTTCACTGTCGAAGCAATTATAATTATTATCGCTCCTAACAGAGAAATCTCTCTAGTCTATACCAATAACCTTCTCGAAAGTCTGCAACAACAAACAGAAAAACTGTATCCTTAAAAGCATATTTCATAACTGGCTTCCCGCTCAACGTTTCAAGATTTGCAAAACGAAATGAAACATCAAAAGAAAAAAGAATGGGTTACTATGATGCAGTGGTGGGGTTACTTACAAACTTGGCAGTGCAGCGCTAACAAAAATATGCCAATATACAAAAATGGGCGAACGCAACCAGAGCGGTTAAGAATAAATCAATGTATTTAATTTAGTAAACAAAAACAATTAGGCGCATAAATTTAAAAGGGTTACCAAAACGTGTCAGTGAAGAACAACTCGATCATGACATTCCTGCTGGGAGACTGCCGAACAAAGCAAAAATTAACAGCCTCGCCCAAAGAGAGCAGCTGCAAAAGAAATTCTTTTTAATGTACAGAATAAGAATTAGCAAAGCTGAGGTCATAAACCGCAAAGAGCGAAACAGATTGAAACATTGAAAGAAATAATATGTAAATACTGGTCCATTGCTGAATTTCTAAAAAAATAGCTGCAGTAGCTCTACTTTGTTTTATTGTAAATTTGAGCATTAATTACCTAATTTATATTTAAAAATTAAGTAATCTTTTGTTTTATCACTTCTATAGTTAATACTAGCACTCAATGTGATCCGTTACGAGCCATGCCGATGTTGTATTAAGAGTCCAACACCAGACAAACAATAGAGAAATGGACATTATTTTTTGAGTAAATAGAATCTACCTCCACCGGAAATTGAACCGCGGACCACTAGGCTGTGTTAAACGCTGAATCCACTTCACCACAGTCGAAAAAAATTCTTTGACTTTTGTTTGAAAAATTTTTAGCGGGTGCCACTTCTTTCCTTCCCCAGGGCTTCCACACCTCTAAATCCTGCACTGAAGACACAGTTCTCATTTTCAGTAGACTTTCGATCTTATTCCGTGTTAAAATGAAATTTTGCGAATATTTTATCACCGTTTATCACCGTCATTGTTGAGCAAAGAATTTTGCAACTTTTAAGCGTGTTTTATCGTCACTATTTTTAAGGCCTGTCATTTTAAAAACTGCTTTTATATCTCCTATGTTGACTATCTCAACCTGCATTTAATTGTAGTAATAGGAATGCGTCGGAAATACATCTGATTTCGTATATCTTACTCATTGTCCCAGTGTACCCCAATCCCTGTCCCATTGTGCTCCGCAAAGAGTCACAATGAGACAACTTGTGTACGTTTTGAAAATTAACTTTTTTTCAAAGAATTAAATAAGGATACATTCTCAAAAGAATTCTAATAAAATCTAAGAGTTTTCAAAATAATACTCTGCATTTAATTTTTAGTTTTAATTAAAAGAAAGAAAATTATTTCAAAACAAGTAAAAAGTTGTCCCACTGTGGCCCTCTCCCCTACTAGGAAAACTTTGTAGCGTCAAGAAAGTGAAACGCAAATGAAAACACAAAAATTTTTATTAAATAACTCTTTCCAGAAAAAATAGTTCACATGAATAAGTCTATCAGCAAATATATATATCGGAATGTTTAAATATATGCAAAGATTTGAACATAAGAAAATTTGGAGCATACGATCCTAAATCCATTCAATTCTTCCCGTCACTGCTACATATTATCCTGAAATCCGTCAGTGCTATTCTCCTGAACAGCTACGCCTTCCAAATAACCATCGAGTTCGGGTACATAAACAACTGGCAAGTTGGGCGCTTGATCTCGAGAAATAAAATGCCAGAAAAATCCCAAAGCAGACAGCAATATTGCAATAATTACCAACGAGGCAGCCATTCGTGGAAGCGAAGTGATGTCCTTGCTCAGCGATAGGCTCAACAATCTCCTTCTTTGGCGCACCAGTTCGTCATCCTCTATTCCACCATCATCTTCGGATTGCGGTTCTGGGTGTCGAAACTTCAACTTTGCAATGAGACTCGTCAGCCTCTCATATTTTTCTCTCTTCCGCTTTGCATAATCGGAATTGCTACTTTCGAACTCATCAGTGACTGCAGTATCAGCACTTTCAAAAGAGTGATCAATTGGTTCATTTTCATCAATGACTGACGTAGTGCTTTCTGCATCAGAATTCTGTGACTGTTCATTTTCTTTTCGCTGATCGTCCAAAAGACCAAAATTCTTTCTCTGTACAGTGCTTTTCTTTCTTACACTATCCGAAGTATCAGCCCTTTTGTACGAATGATCAATTACTTCATTTTCATCAGTAACGGACGTTGTGCTTTTTTTATTAGCATAATCTTCAGAATTCTCTGCTTGTTTATTCCCTTTTCGAAGGTCATCCAAAAGACCAAACTTCTTTTTCTGAGCAGGGTCTTTTTTTCTTACATTTGCAGTAGTATCACCACTTTCGAAAGCGTGATCAATTGGCTCATTTACATCAATGACTGGCGTAATGCTTTCTGCATCAATGTAGTCTTCAGAATACTGTGATTGTTCATTTCCTTTTCGCTGGTCGCCTAAAAGATCAAATTCCTTTTTCTGTTTAGCGCCTTCCTTACTTACACTTTTAGAAGTTCCAGCCCGCTTGTAAGAATGGTCCATTAATTCATTTTTGTCAGAGACTGACGTAGAGCTTTCTGCATCGGTATAGTGACGGTAGAATCGGTATAGTGACTTTTTATCAGTCGTCGTGATTTCTGTATAATCTTCAGAATTATCTGATTGTTCGTCTCCTTTAATATTTTTATTCTGATCTCCCGAAACACCAAAACTTTTTTTCTGTACTATACGTTCTTTTCCTTCCTTTTCACCAGAATCAGAATTTTCAAAAGCATGATCAATCGCTTCATATTTTACAGTTATAGGCGTTGTGCTTTCTGTATAAGTATAATCTTCAGAATTCTCTGACGGTTCCTTTCCCTTCATCTTTTTAAACTTGTCTTCGGGAACATCAAAACTCTTTTTCTGTGCACTGCCTTCTTTTTCTACATTTTCACCAGTAATGGCACTTTCAAAAGTATAATTAATCACTTCATTCTTATCAGCCACTGGCGTTGTACTCTCTTTATTCAAATAATGTCCAGAATTCTGTGATTGTTCATGTCCTTTTCGCTTTTTAAGCCAGTCTAAAGCACCAAACTTCTTTTTCTTTACAGTGCTTTCTTTTTCTGCATTTTCACCAGTATCAGCACGTTTAAAAGAACCATCAGTCACTTCATTTTTATCACTCACTGGAGTTGTGCTCTCTTTATTCAAATAATGTCCAGAATTCTGTGATTGTTCATGTCCTTTTCGCTTTTTAAGCCAGTCTAAAGCACCAAACTTCTTTTTCTTTACAGTGCTTTCTTTTTCTGCATTTTCACCAGTATCAGCACGTTTAAAAGTACCACCAGTCACTTCATTTTTATCACTCACTGGAGTTGTGCTCTCTTTATTCAAATAATGTCCAGAATTCTGTGATTGTTCATGTCCTTTTCGCTTTTTAAGCCAGTCTAAAGCACCAAACTTCTTTTTCTTTACAGTGCTTTCTTTTTCTGCATTTTCACCAGTATCAGCACGTTTAAAAGTACCACCAGTCACTTCATTTTTATCACTCACTGGAGTTGTGCTTTCTCGTTCCATATAACGACCAGAATCCTCGTTAATGACATATTTGTCCATTAATTCATTTTTGTCAGAGACTGATGTAGAGCTTTCTGAATCGGTATAATGTTCAGAATTCTGCGACTGTTCATTTTCTTTTCGCTGATTGTCCAAAAGACCAAAATTGTTTCTCTGTACAGCGCTTTTCTTTCTAACACTATCCGAAGTGTCAGCCCTTTTGTACGAATAATCAATCACTTCATTTTTATCAGTGACTGACGTTGTGCTTTCTTCATCAGTATAATCTTCAGAAGTCTCTACTTGTTTATTCCCTTTTCCACGGTCCTCCGGAAGACCAAACTTCTTTTTCTGAACAGTGCCTTCTTTTCTTACATTTCCAGAAATATCAGTACTTTCAGAAGTATGATCAATTAGTTCATTTTCATCAGTGTCTGGCATTTTGCTTCCTGTGTACTTTTCAGAATTCTGTGATTGTTCATTTTCTTTTCTCTGATCACCCAAAAGACCAACATTCTTTTTCTGTACATTGCCTTTTTTCTTAAACTTTCGGAAGTGCGAGCCTTTTTGAAATGACGATTAGTCCCTTCATTTTTATCAGTGACAGATTTAGTACTTATTGTTTCCGTATAAACTTTAGAATTATCTACTTGTCCTTTCCCTTTTCGATGGTCGTTCAAAAGACCAAACTCCTTTTTCTGTACAATGCCTTCGTTTCTTTCATTTTCATCTGTATCAGTATTTTCGGAAGCATGATCAGACACTTCATTTTTATCAGTAACTGGTGATGTGCTTTCTGCATCAGTATAATCTGTAGCATTCTGCGATTCCTCGTTTCCTTTTCGCTTTTTAGACTGGTTTTCGAAAAGACCAAAAATCTTTTTCAGTACACTGACTCTTTTTTTCTTATTTTTGTGAGTTTCAGTCCCTTCGTAGGCATTATCAATCAATTCACTTTTGCCAGTGACTGGATTTGTGATTTCTGTATCGGTATTATATCCGGAAATCTGCTTCTTTCCTTTTCGCTTTTTAAACTGGTTTCCCAAAAACCCAAATTTCTTTTCCTGCACAAAGGGTCCTTTTCTTACATTTTCGGGAGTGTCTGTACTTTCGAAACCATAATCAGTTAATTTACTTTTGCCAGTGACTGACGTTTTATTGTCTGTGTCAGCATAATCTTCAGAATTCTCCGATTCTTCTGTCTGATTTTGATTTGTAAGCACATCTTTTAAAGCACCAAAATTGCTTTTGTGTACAGCACCTTCTTCGCTTATATCTTCAGGAGTGTCGTCCCTTTTGTAAGCATGATCAATTAATTCCCTTTCGCTAGTGTCCGGCGTTGCACTTTCTGCATCAGAATATTCTTCAGAATTCTGCGATTCTTTTAGCTTTTTAAGCCGGTCTTCCAAAACATCAGACTTCTTTTTCAGTACATCACTTTCTTTGCTTACATTTTCAGCAGTGTCAGTACCTTCGTAAACTTGATCATACAATTCATTTTTATCAGTCACTGGCGTTGTGATTTCTGTATAATCTTCAGAATTATCTGATTGTTCGTCTCCTTTAATATTTTTATTCTGATCTCCCGAAACACCAAAACTTTTTTTCTGTACTATACGTTCTTTTCCTTCCTTTTCACCAGTATCAAAATTTTCAAAAGCATGATCAATCTCTTCATTTTTGTCAGTTACAGGCGTTGTGCTTTCTGCATAAGTATAATCTTCAGAATTCTCTGACTGTTCCTTTCCCTTCATCTTTTTAAACTTGTCTTCGGGAACACCAAAACTCTTTTTCTGTGCACTGCCTTCTTTTTCTACATTTTCACCAGTAATGGCACTTTCAAAAGTATAATTAATCACTTCATTCTTATCAGCCACTGGCGTTGTGCTCTGTTTATTCAAATAACGTCCAGAATTCTCTAATAGTTCATTTCCTTTTCGCTTTTTAAGCCAATCCAATGCACGAAACTTCTTTTTCTGTACAGTGTCTTCTTTTTCTACATTTTTACCAATACTACCACTTTGAAAAGTATAATCAATCACTTCATTCTTGTCGTCACTATCGCTGTGCTTTCTGTATCCATATAACGGCCAGAATTTTCTGGTAGTTCATTCTTTTCGCTTTACAGTCAAGCCCACTCTTTTCTTACAGTTCTTTTGCATTCCAGTACAGCACTTTAAAAGTACATCAGTCACTTCATTTTTATCACTCACTGGAGTTGTGCTTTCTTTTCCATATAGCGCCAGAATCCTCTGATAGTTCATTTTCTTTTCGCTTTTTAAGCCAACCCAATGCACGAAACTTCTTTTTCTGTACAGCGCCTTCTTTTTCTGCATTTTCACCAGTATCAGCACGTTTAAAAGTACCATCAGTCACTTCATTCTTATCACTCACTAGAGTTGTGCTTTCTTTATCCATATAGCAGCCAGAATCCTCTGATAGTTCATTTCCTTTTCGCTTTTTAAGCCATACCAATGCACGAAACTTCTTTTTCTGTACAGAGCCTTCTTTTTCTACATTTTCACCTGTACTAGCACTTTCAAAAGTATAATCAATCACTTCATTTTTATCACTCACTGGAGTTGTGCTTTCTCGTTCCATATAACGACCAGAATTCTCTGATACTTCATTCTTTTTTCGCTTTTTCAGCCATTCCAAAGCACCAAACTTCTTTTTCTGTGCAATGCTCTCTTTTTCTGCATTTTCGCCAGTATCAGCACGTTTAAAAGTACCATCAGTCACTTCATTTTTATCAGTGATTGGCATTGCGCTTTCTGAATCTGTATAACCTCCAACATTATCTGATTCTTCCATACATTTCTTCTTTTCAGACATGTTTTCCAAGTCACAAAAAATCTTTTTCGGTACAGTGGATTCTTTTCTTACATTTTTAGGAGCACCGCCAATTCTTTAATGGGGCTTTAATAACGTCTTTGATTTTCTGCATGTCTTCTAGTATTACATATATTTAATAAAATAAACTATTATTATATATAAAAAGACGCTTTATGCATTTCCTTAACGCTATTTATTAAGTGTTCTTCATGTTGTATATTGGTGAAAAGTCATTGTGAATGAGTAAGTATTATATCAAACTTTTAGGTGTATTGTTGATTTGATTATGTTAACAATGCAACAAAATGTTTCAATCTCAGTAACAAAGAATATGAAGTAACTCTTATTTAAATCTTTATTTTTAATTATTAGAATCTCCAACAATGTGTTTCACTTACTCATGTACGAAATATAAAAAAACCTAATTTTTCCTTTAAACAACAACAACAAAAATCTTGTATTGCAAGTAAATTCACAAATAATAAATAAAATAGTAATTGAATCTTAATCTTTTTCTGATATGTTAATAGGGTACAGCTTAATCAGATGAAAATATATTATGACACATTTATGTAAAACATTAAGGGCGCTCTAAATTTTTTTGCTGGAATGAGTCCGTAGGCGATTCGAAAGATGGACCAATCTTCGTACCACACTTTAAGAATGTATGTTATAGAACAAAGGAATAAGCTAGATAAATTTTGTAATGATCGATATATTTTTACGGAAAACAGCTCACCACACATACACAAGGAAAAATATGATGAAATTAATAACTGTGAAGTTATTGGTAGATTTGACTGTAAAACTTGTTTTACTGCCTTGATGGTAACTCCACAGCCAAGTATTAACAAGGACTTAACAGTAACGCAGTTACAAAAATATTTAAAAATTTTGATAGCTTCTAAAGATATTACCCAATAAGTTACTACTATTAAGAAATTTGATTTTCTTATTCCAGCAGTTTTTACCATACTAATGATGATGCATTTTTTTGGGGTGGGGAGGGGAAGGAAATCATATTTAATAAGAGATAACTAGCCTTAAACGTTACTTGCAAAGTTAAATTGCTCATGTTGAAAATAGTTTATTCCAGTAAAAACTAGATTCATTAAACGGAATTTCACATCCCAGTCGCTCAGTTTCCTCGCGTAAAATATTTAGTTATAGCAATTTTTTGTTTGTATTTACCTTATTTAATACTAGCTGCGTGCCAGTTTTTCGCACGGTAGGAAACGAAAATTTTCCTTACATGTGTAATTCGAAATTATTCGTGATGTGGAATTTTTAAAAAGAAAAGAGCAAAATTATTTGACTCTTGATGTAAAGTTTGTGTCATAAGTACTAACCTCATCATTGCAGTATAATGACTCAAAAAACTACGTCAGTGTCATTCACTATCAAAAAAGTGGAAAGCTTAATCGTTTGCAGAGAACTCCTGGCTTTCAAAATGTGTTATTTCTACATCATACTGTTTTTAGGTTCAAGTTGTAGCATTAAATACCTCACACACTACATGAAATGGACAACTGTTTATTTTAAAATAGCTGAGCACCCGCTCTTCATACGGGAAGAAGCGAATATTTCACTAAAATCATATCTGCATGTGACAAAACAGAATTTCACTTTAAAAAAAGTTCAAGTAATCTCCTCTGTTGAAATTACTGCGGGATATATCAACGCAAATTAGAATTACTTATCGTTCAGTTGGTTGTAAAACAGCCCTTGAGAAAAGATAAACAGAACACTTTTAATATTATGAAACATTTATAAACGTGGTATGTTGTGATTTATTCATAATACCTTTAAAAATCTAATAATACTACCTATTACGCATATTAATACTATCTATCTTCGCTTCTCCCTCTTTAATGCTCAGTTTAACGAAACAGCTTACATTATTGGGCAAGTTGGAGTGTATAGGCTGATTAATTTTATTTTTTACCAACTATGCGAAAAATTCCAGAGCTGGGAATCGAACCCAGGACTGCCGCATAACGCGCGGGTGCTCTACCACTGAGCTACTCTGGGACGATTCCCAGATGAAATTTCTCGCATTAGAGCCGTTGGCATTTATCATCTTCCTCTGCAAACCACAGAAAGAACAGATGAAACAATTAATTCGCGACAACTCCATTACGCCGAGGATATTATACATTTTTAGAAAGTGATTCCATCAAACTTTCAAGTTATTAGGCAAGTTGGAGTGTATAGGCTGATTAATTTTATTTTTTACCAACTATGCGAAAAATTCCAGAGCTGGGAATCGAACCCAGGACTGCCGCATAACGCGCGGGGGCTCTACCACTGAGCTACTCTGGGACGATTCCCAGATGAAATTTCTCGCATTAGAGCCGTTGGCATTTATCATCTTCCTCTGCAAACCACAGAAAGAACAGATGAAACAATTAATTCGCGACAACTCCATTACGCCGCGGATATTATACATTTTTAGAAAGTGATTCCATCAAACTTTCAAGTTATTAGGCAAGTTGGAGTGTATAGGCTGATTAATTTTATTTTTTACCAACTATGCGAAAAATTCCAGAGCTGGGAATCGAACCCAGGACTGCCGCATAACGCGCGGGTGCTCTACCACTGAGCTACTCTGGGACGATTCCCAGATGAAATTTCTCGCATTAGAGCCGTTGGCATTTATCATCTTCCTCTGCAAACCACAGAAAGAACAGATGAAACAATTAATTCGCGACAACTCCATTACGCCGCGGATATTATACATTTTTAGAAAGTGATTCCATCAAACTTTCAAGTTATTAGGCAAGTTGGAGTGTATAGGCTGATTAATTTTATTTTTTACCAACTATGCGAAAAATTCCAGAGCTGGGAATCGAACCCAGGACTGCCGCATAACGCGCGGGTGCTCTACCACTGAGCTACTCTGGGACGATTCCCAGATGAAATTTCTCGCATTAGAGCCGTTGGCATTTATCATCTTCCTCTGCAAACCACAGTCTGTGGTTTGCAGAGGAAGCAACATAATAGTTGCTATTAAGGAAGCTCTCCATACATGTTTAATTTATGCATAGTTTTGGTTAAGATTGGCGTATTTAGCACCGCCAATCTCACCGTGGTGAAAAATATCCAAGCGGTGCCAACTTAAATGTCCATGTATCCAATATAAAGATGTCTTATAAATCCTTGATAGTTCTGTCTACTAAAAACATCAAACAGTACTTACGTATTATCCCGGCGGTCATTCCCGCCAAACTATTTTTTAGTCAAATGAGTTGCTAAATTGTCGCCAATCGTATACAAAACCATTAATAATTTCACGTGCCCGGCATTTATCTTGTCAAAAATTCGCTTGTCTTGGCGGACCGCCGGGATAATACGTAAGTACCCATCAAATTTTGTAATCTCGAGGAGCGATTTAGAATAGCTATAACTGTGACAGGGCGTTAGAGTTGCAGAGTTTACAAATTTCACGCGTTTTTTAAAATTTATGACGTCACTGTTTAACTACTGTAAAAGATACCCCGGTTGGTTGAGGGAGTTAATTTGGATATTTTGCTCAATAGCCTTCAAAAGGTATCAAATTAAAATTTACAACGACGTTGAAAATTAGAATAGGACACTATGGAGGAACGTAATCCAACGCTAAAATTAAACTACACTCGCAACATGCATATGTTAGGAAACATATATGCCTGCAACATAATTAAATGCGAAAAATAAAAAAGTAAATAGAAAATTTTTAATATATCCCGCTTTAAAATGAAGAACATTTTCAGCCGCGTTAAAATATTTCAATTTTTAAATAAGCACGGATTAAAATGCCACTTATAATAATAATAATATTCATGAATTTCTCAGTTTATTTCTAAAGTAAGTTTTAAATCAAAATATCGCCTCTTTGTGTTAAAAAAAGAGCAGGGATAAATGTTTTAAAATTATGGCGTAATTTTTACCTATCTTAAAGCATTTGACGTCATAGATCCTCACTTGCGAATTGAAATTCCGATATCCCATTTAAAAACTCGATTGGTTAAAAAAAACCTTTTTTCTAATCCTTTCTGTGGCAACAACCGATCATAAATTCTGGTGCCGTGATCGCAATGTAATGAATGGCGTAAGATCGCGTTGATGCTATTAAATTCTAAACATTGGGCTGCATTAAAATTCGTAAAAAATCATCTAATTTACATAATTTTTTCGTTTTTGTTTTAAAAGAGAGAGAAAAGAATGTTTCACGATTTGTCAAAATATCAAAAAGTTATGACGGATAGAATTCAAGATGCGACAGTTTTAAAATTATTTTACGAAAAATTTGTCGAAACACATGGTTAGTAAAAAAATTCCTAAAAATCGGTAAATCATGTTACGTATTCAGAACAAACTGTTTTTAAAAGAAAATTTTCTCCTCTATCCGATGATACAAATGCCGTTTTTCCGCGAGCGTAATTTCCGCCGTTATTACGAATTGGGTAAGAAAAAATGCCAAAAATCACGTAAAACATAAAATAAAAAAAATTCTAGGTCGAATTTTGAAAAAAATCGCTTTGAGGTGCACAACTACATATTTACATCTTCCCGAGTACCAAATTTGGTGTTTCTAGGTATAGCGGTTTGTCCGTAACGCTGCCGACAGACACACACACAGACTTCTTCTTTTATAATAAGTAGAGATAATAAAAAAATGTCAATAGAAGCAATTATGTAGGCTGTTAAAATTTTTAATTTAATCTAAGATTCTCTGAAGAAAAAAAGACTACAGGAGCTGAGCTCTCATGCAAAACCCTGACTGGTCTTCGTGTAATACTCTCTAACATATTTCTGCACCCCTAATTCGGTAGATTTTAAAAGGGGCTTAACGTAGAAAAAAGTCTCGAAATATGTTTTTCATGAAAAGTTTAGCAAAATTGTAAAAAATTAATATAAATTATAAAAATGTTAAAATTAAAATTCATAATTCTGTACATAGTGGGGGTTATATACTGTCATATACAGAGTGGAAGTTCCACTGTCTGTGTAGTAAACATTTTTATAGCATACTGAACTCGTTTGTATTATTTTAGTTTTTAGTACTAAAATATTTGAAGGCACAATATGAGCTTCTCCCCTTACTTCCCCCCCCCCTCAAAAAAAAAAAAAATCTTTGCAGTGACCCTGCCTTTGGGTACCCGGAACTTATATCCCCTAACACTTCTACACCGTATGAATGTGAAACAATATTATTTAATTAAAATAACGAAATTTTATGCCAACACTACAAAATATATACAGGCCCATTACTGCCAAATAGTGCTGGCCCGGTACATTTTAAGCAGTACCACGCCGTTAACTTTTTTGTGCATGTCATAGACACATGGCAGTTCGCCGTTACTATATAGTTATGTACCGGCACTGATACTCCAGTGACTTCCAGACGATGGCAATCTACCTTGCTCACGGTATACGGCACTTATTGAGCTCAAATTCGGTATTTATGTTATAAACCACCATCGTAAGACCGGTATTGATTTTGATGTATATAGGACTTATAGTTTTTCTACAGGGCTACGAAAAAGATTTCTTTTACACTATAGCATATGGGGAGAAAGTCTTGAAAGTGCGCTAACGTTTAAATGGTGCATTCGATTGAGTTTCAATTTGGTATATATGTTTGAAATTACTCATATGTTAAAATTTATTTAAATGTTTGGTAATGATCTTAATCGTAAGTCTTCGGAAAGTCGAGTGGAGTCACTCCAGGTTTTTTTCTCCAGGGGCGGACCAGGGGAGGGAGGAGGCTAGAGGGCTTAACCCACCCCTAAAAATATTGCTTACGGGTAACACTTTGTTTCATTGTACACTTTTTTATGTCAAATAAGCTTTTTTTTACGAATTAGCCCCTCACAAAAGAATTTATATTGCTTTAATGTAACATTTTGCTTTATTCTACAGTTTTTAAAAGCCAGATAAACCTTTATTTTTATTTTATTTTTTTTATTACCTCTCCCAAAAAAATTTTCTGTATCCGACACTGTTAAGGGTGTATGTCGAAGAAAAAAAAAAAAACTCTGTTTTTAGTCTTGGTACACAAACTGAAATAAACTAATAGCAACATGGTCTCTAAAAAATTCCAGATGGTTCTTCATAAGCTGCTTTACACACTGCAATAAGTGGAAAAGCTGTGGCTTTTGTGAGATTTTCAGAAAATATTCTTAAACAGGGATCTGAGCTGCAAGATTTTTCGAAGAGTGACACGTTTCGCGAAAATTTCCGAATTTTAAGAATTTTTTCTAAAAGTTTCGAAACTGATACAGATGGATCGTTTATTTCAGTATGTAGTACAGCTTGTAAAGAGACAGTTTCAAAATTTTGAAGTGCCTGGCATCATTAGTTTATTTGTACTTATGTACCAAATTCACATGATTTTTTCGAACAACACCGTTAAGTTTCTCCCGTTGCTGCTACTTGGCGTCGGTCTATTTTCAGAAACTATGCTAAACACTATTAATATGTGTATCTTTTGTGAAATTTTCTCAAAATATTCTTTAAAACGTGGAATAGCATCTTGCAAAGTTTTGTAATCTATGCTTTTAGTTTATGTCCTTAAGGTTTTTTTAAAGATTTTTTTAAAAAGTTTTTAAATTTATATCCGTAGATCGTTTGTTACAGCATATAATAAAGCTCGTGAAAAGACTTCTGAATTTTTATTCCTAACACAAATACATATACTTCTTTAAGGCGAGAGATTGTGCTTATCACATGGAACATAGGCGCACCCACAGGGGGGACTAAAGGCCATCCCCCCCCAAACAAACTCGAAGAGTTCTATGCGAAAAGCTTTAAAAGTTGAAAATTGTCACTCATGAATTAAAATATTTTATTTTGAAAACTATCTTCAAAATATCTCTTTTTGCGCGGGGGGGGGGGGGATTAATTAAAAGTTGGGGAAGTTGGTTTTTAAATAAATACTTACAGTTAATGTATGAAACAAAGTTAAACTTGGCACAACTTCACAGAAAAGTTGAATAATTATTTATGACTAACGAGTTATGTTGGTTTGGGCTTGTGTTGTATGGCCAAGGGCTAATATTTTAATGTTACATGAGAGTTAGGTCACAGCAATCGAGTTCAGCAGTATTTGTAACCCCTCTAAACCAAAATCCTGGGTGTGCCACTGACATGGGTAATAAACAATTTTTTAAATAGACAAAGTCTGGTTTCAGAATTTTTTCATAAATTACGTTTAGCAGAAGCAAGAACATCAGTCCCATAAGGAAAATCAAACTTCATCCAGTTCTAGAAGAGCCTGAATGAGAGAATTTTTCATCCTCGAATAAGCAATCAGCAATCACTTCGAAAATTTTCACGATTAACTTATACATAAAAAAAAAAAAAACACTTCTTGTTTTTCGAAATAGTGTGCGTCATTTCACAGTGAAATTTATCTTCAGTGTCAGAACCTAAGCTGGTGGCCCTCCCTCGCTTTCAGTTCAGCCAGCCAAGACAAACACAAATTTTCATTAATTTTCGATGAATAATTCTGTTTTACGAGGTATCTTATTATAAAAATGTAATTTATCTTAAAAATAAGTATAACGTGTTTTTTTAATTACATATTTTTCATTCTGTTCTACGAGAGGTTTCTTATTATAAAAATGTAATTTATCTAAAAAATAAGTATAACGTGTTTTTATAATAACATATTTCTCATTTGAATTATGAATCATCATGCCATGTTTCGAAGGTTGTTGAAAAAGGAAATATGTTTAAATTCTGTTTCGCTTAGTAGTATACTATTTTAAATCCCCAAAACAAATTATTTTTCCTTTCGGACGTGATACTTTTAAAATATGAGCAACGCATGTGAATCTCTGAGCAATGTCGCCATTTCATATCCAGTTTTGTAATAGCATAGCTGAATACTGGTACAGTTCCCAGTCGTTAATTTCGGCCTCACCATGGCACAGTGGTTATGTCACTGAAGAAGATAGACGGCCAAAGTGTGAAGGTCCCGGGTTCGGGTCCCATCGCGCGACTGTCGAGCTAACGGTCTGGAGTTTTGGTAGGTTTTCTCCAGACGTAATGTGAATACTCGTTAGAACCCCTTAGACAGCCCCCCATCCTTGGCAGATCGTCCTAGTGTAGCGTTGCCAAAAATCCCACAAACAAACCAATCGTTAATTTCATCGTAAAATAATCAAACTGCATCTTGATCTAAAACGAATCTAAAGAATCGATTGAACATATTAAAATATAATATTTTTGAATTGAAAATTTCAAAATTAAGTGAAATATATATATATATATATATATATATATATATATATATATATATATATGCATACGGTACTATAAAAGCTAAAAATCTAAATAGAAAAAATATATATAGCAAAAAATTTTAATCAATTTAAAATTTGAATGAGTCTCAAACATTTGCATTTGTCCAAAAATATTTCAAATCAATTAAAACGTAGCGCATTAAAAATGCATTTTATTGTAAAATATTTTACAGTTTTATTTCTCTAAATATTAGAAATTTTTATACAATAGTTACAGCACAACTAATCCCAGTTTTTATAAGGCGGGGGGGGGGGGGGGAGAAAAAACAAACCAAGCGAAAAGAAAAAATAAAATAAACTTCTAAAGTCATTTCATTTTTGAAGAATAAGCTAAATAGATAATAAATTCTTTTTTTTAGAGAGTGATTTCATTATTTGTTTTTATAAGCAGTTCAATGCAATAACAAAAACACATCAATATTTTGATTCTAACATTTCATTACCGCTTTAAATATAGTAAAAATGCTTAATTTAGCAGTTTTCTCTTTTCTTTCTTTATATCTTTCTTCTTCTTTTTTATTTTTTATTTTTCCTTTATCTGTATACTTCTTTCATTTCTCGTACTCACAGAAAAAAGAAATAAAATTGTATCTTCAATTTTTAGCAGCCGTCTTGAGAAGATGGCAGCCAAACTATCCCAACTTTGAGTTCTGCGGGAAAACAAGTTTTAAAGAAACGCAATTTATGCGAAGCGATAAAGGATGTGTTAATTACAGCATACTCTTTTCGTTAAATAATGGGATGTTAAATAATCCAATAACTGAAGCAACTTAGAAAAAACTTTTGTGAAGGTTTAATTTAAGAAGCAATGCAGTTGTTTTGTGAAAATAATTTTTCCTCTCTTTTCTTTTCCTGCTTATTTTCCATACAAATCTACAACACAGCTCTAAGAACTTTACAACGTTCAAGTACCGATTTAAAAGTTTCTTAGACAATTTTTTTTTTGAGAAATTATTAAATTAACTACATTTATAAAATTTAATAATTCCTTGCTCTTTGAAACTTATAGATAGAACTAAAATTTGTTTTTAATATTCTCATTCAAGGTCAGAGAATATCTATTTCACTGTTAAAAAAATAGAAATTTCGGAATGCAATGGGCTGCATGCAGTTAATCTTCCTTTTTATAATAATAATAATTACGATTTCAACAAAATGGACAATTCATATTTCAACATTAGATTTCAACCCATTATTCTGTTATAACCCAGCTTAACCCCAAACTATGTGTTCTGACTACTGCAGTTCGTTGTCGGTGTGATGATTAAAACATTGTTTACCACAATACGAATTTTTTATTACATTTTTTAACTGAGCAGAATAGCTAAACGAAATAGCTTTAGAAGTACACACGGTGCACGAACAAACCGTGTTTGCTCGCGTAATAGTCGCACTTTTTCTGCCAATTTTTCATAGTGAAAGTTTAGGTGCGGTTATTATGCGCTGAAAATTTACTACACGGTATTGTATCTGTAAAGCCACTTTTTCTGATTCAAAACGGGGTTGCGACTATTCTGCAAGCACGACTACTACGCGAGTAAACACGGTATATATAATTGAGAGAGAAAGAGAGAGAAAGAAAATAATAATCCTTTGTCAGTAATTGAGTTCATTTGTAAATGTACCTAAGCAAAATTGCGAGAGAAGCTTTTTAAATAGATTTTTAACAAGTAATAAAAATCATTATATAACTACTTATCCCAAATTTGACTATGGGAACACAACGAAAAAGGGATTTCATAATAGCGAAGTACTTTTACTTTTAGCCAAATTAAGATAAAGACAGTGTAATGTACAAGAAACACAAAATACTAGTACTTTATAGTATACTTTTAACTATCGCCATCAGTACTCTGTGAATATTTTCATTTATAGGGTGAAAATTTATAGCTGAAGCATTTAACCAACAAATAAATGAAGAAAAGAAACCAGAACTTTTAAACTTTATGTCTTAAATTTTATAAATAAGTTTTGTACATAAGAAATAAGCCCCCCCCCCCTTCCCAGAAACGAACACCGAAATTTCGAAAGCTATCAAGACTGTGATCCGATTCAGAATGTGATCCAATCAAGAATGTGATCCGATTTGCATTGCATGCATTTTTTTTTATGTCAGTGAATTTTTACTGGAAATAGTGCTTGAATTGGAATCAGAGAACTTTAAGTATTAAATTAAAAAAAAAAAATAATAACATTCTTAAAAATATTTAACGCATATTGAAATTAAACTATAACATGTAAACGAATTCGCGTTATATTTTTCATTTTCTATGGCAGAGAATATTAATTTATGTATTTCAATGATAAAAAAAAAATCAAAAGCTATTCAATCTCAATTTCTCTGCTTCATTAATCATCGAATTCAGTTGTATTCAAATGATCAAGATTATAATTACTCACAGGAAGTTAGAAAAACGGCCTGCGACCAATAATCAAATTTCAAATTAGAGAAATATAAAACATCTTTAACCCTTTGAGGCGCAACCCTTTGCCAATGCTGAAAAAAGGGCAACCGTTGCCATCGCTCGACTTAACTACCAGCAAGAGGGCGGACGATCGAAACATTCATCCCGTGCCACAGATCTAGACCCTCTTTTTGACGCAGACTGGCTGTCGTCAAAAAAGGGTCTCTAGATCTATGGCACGTGATGAACATTCCGATCGTCCGCCATCTTGCTGGTAGTTAAGTCGAGCCGTGGCAAAAGCTGCCCTTGTTTTCAGCATTGGGCAATCTATCCGGCTGTTCTCGCATTGTTTCATTTTTCAGCAGATGTCAGTGCTGTTAAAAATAACCGTGACCATTTTTTTAGTGGAAATGACGTGCTAAAAAGTAAAGGATTCTCGTGGAGCTATGTCACCCGCAAGTATTTTTATAGAAATTCAATCTATTCTTCGGGACTGGCAACAGTCAAAACGTCAGAGTTTGGTGTTCCCAGAGCGAGAACACTGCGCGTTAAAGGGTTAAAATAAAAATCTAACTATGCTAATTATTTTAGAAGAACAGTTTCATTTTAAACACATTTAATTTAAAACCTCACAATTCAAAAATGCTTGCACTGCTTCATTTAGCCAAACAATTTTGAAATGGCCTATTTTGTCATAAACGAAAGTGGAACATATACTGCTGTATCTCAACTAATTTTTATGTCTCTGCAGAAACAGTCTTTCCGTGATTCTGTAGGATAATAAAATATATTAACGTCCGTATGGGGGGGAAGGGGACGGAAGTTATCTATAAACATACTCAACTACCAGTCTTTACACATGGGACTAACGACTTTTGGTCAAAATAACACCTTTTTTCCCCCACGCCTCTTGATGTTTCATCCTTTATTACCAAGCCTGTGTCAGCCTTATCTTAAGTGCTTTTGTTATTTATCTAGAAAGGTATATTCACTTTTACCAAGCTAAATAGATGAACAGCCTGGTGCTGAGTCCTGCGAGGTCGTTTAATTGGTTTGAACTGATCGAAACAGCTTTAGAAGTGAGTTAAAAGACGAACATACATTTAATCGCTAGAAAGAGAAAGAGAGAGAATAATTAAAAAATGGGTTTTAAATAATTCAAGCTATTTGTGATTAGCTTGGATATTTAGTTTATTTTTAATAGATATTTAATTTATTTTTAATAAGTAATCAAAATCATCGATGAAAAACTTATCCGAAATCCGACCAAATTCGACTACGAGAACATCCCCCCAAAATGGATTTCATAATGGCGAAGCACATTTAGCCAAATTAAAACAGAAGGCAATGTATTTAACGTTATGTGTATGAATATGTTTTATTTTCTCAATGTTTTAAACATGTTTAAACAAAACTCATCTTAAACAGCACATTTTAAAGAGTGCACATCGTATTCAAGACGTATCTGATCAGTACATTTTTTTTTTAATTGTTTAAAAGTTAGTTTAATTTCTCGAATGTTTTGGGAAAAAAAATTAATTAATTCTTTTTCATTATCTTCTTTTTCATCAAAGTTTATAGTATGTTATTTTGACATCAACTGATTTGACACGGTCCACGAGCTGTTGGACAAGACAGATCATCCCTGAAGACACTATGATCCCCAAGTGACACTTAAATAATAGTCACAATTCGGTCATTGCAACGTCGATACGCAGTCACTGTGAGGTCGACATGCCTCACTCTCCTGACGGTCACCATGTGACACCCCCACAATGTCGCAAGGTGACCATATAGTGACCTGACCCGTTAGGAGAAAATAATGTGAACCTGATAGAGGAGAGGTAAATGTGGCACTGACAGGGATTCTGGTTCCTGCAGAGAGATACGAACCCTGATCAACTGGTTGGTAGCAGGGTGCGCTAGCGTTACGCCATACAACCCTGCAGCACTCTTTAAAATTTTTACCAATTTCAAAAATTAGTTTTGAAAACTGAAATTTTTGTGCTGTACTTTAGAGAAAAAATACATTTATTATTAAATTAAGATATAAATTAAAATTTTGGAATTTTTCTCAAAATACTGTTTTCTAGAAGTTTGAGTTTATATGAATTTATTAATGATTTTGGAAATTTTCCCACTTTTCCTTATTACTTTCTAATAGTCTGAGTGTTTAAAAATCTATTTGTTATACAGAAGTTATAATAATTTCTTGAACTTTTTGCTAAGTTCGATATCTTAATTAGATATATATTTTAAAATTTATACATTTCAATAATTTAATGATATAAAATTTTTGGAAATCCTTTCCCACAATTTGAAAATCTTACTTTATATATTTTTTTTCGTTCAAAAATTAGTTTCTAGAAGGCTGATTCCCCTCCCCCCTTTTTTCCTTTTTCAATTTATTCGTAAAAAAGGGACTAATAATTCCTAGGACATTTTTTACTGTTAAAAATAATCTTATAGAGTGTGATGTTTTCACGAGGTTTTGTACATTACACATTCAAGTGCATTTTCAATTTCATAAAAATTCAACTATTTACATTCTTTCTAATTAATTTAAATGAAGTCTGGAATCGATGAAATCTTGTTTTAAGAATTAAAATTTTCTTATAAAAAGATTTCATCGTATTTTCTCGTTATTATTACCGAAATTGCAAGTGAGTTAAAATGTAACAATCGAGTCATTTAAAAGTCACAAAAACGGTCACTGCGATATCACTTTACAGTCACAAGAACGAGCAGTCACACTGCGACTTTACAGTGACGTCATTTGGTGACTAGTCAAAGAACCGTCACGAAGACCACTCAGTAATATGTTACTTATCAGTCACAATGTGACATTTGTGACCCTCTATGACGTCACAGTACCCGTCGTCTGACCATCTGCGCTATCAGGGATTTTACGCTTGTATCCGCATCATTATGCAAGAGAAGTCTTATGGCAGGGCACCGTATAATTGAGAGGAATTGAGTTCAATAATCTGGAGCTGGAAGGCAAGTCTCAGGATACTGATAGTACAAGTCAATTTTTAAATACCAACTTTATTCTTCAGGCATAATTCTTCCTTTACCATCTTTATTTATAATAACACCAGTCAACAACAAAAAAAAAATTTGGGGGGGGGGGGTTCTGTTCTCATGCTTAAATTCTGATTCAAGACATAAAAAAACACTTACATTTTCATTTTTAGTTCTTAAAGTTTACTTTTGCCTGATTTACGTCGATAAGAATATTTTAATTTATTTCATAAACGAAAGATGGCAGCACTTTGATTAACCCGAAAGTAAACTGTATTGCTTGTGGTATTATTATTTGTATGTATTATTATTTGCTCATACGAACATAAAAGAAATACGAAAAATATTCACTTTTAGACATTCATTTCTTATTATTTTACATTTATATGTTATTGTTTATCACAAATCGTGAATAAAAAAGACTTTTAAATCCAGCAAAAACTTTTCTGATCATAATTTAGAGTGGAATTATAATATATATACATATATAAAAATCAGTGATTTTTGCCAAAAAAATTCAAAAATTGCTTTAATTTCTAAAAAACCAAACTTTCATTAAAAAAAATTATTTTCCTTAGTTTTGGCGTAGGAAAAACTAAAATGTATCATGTAGAAGTCAGACCCAAAAATCGCGTTGACCCGGAACCCCCTTCAGTCGCGGCGACCCCGATTGACCGTTGTAATTTATTATTGGTTTTCAACCTGTCTGTCGCAGTCCGCAAATGGGTCGCCATAATTTTTTGTAGGGGGTCCCTGGTTATCAAAATTACTACCCAAAATTAAGTCTTAAAATATAGAGGAGAATGTTAAAATGTTAATAGTTCGTTTATCGTATCACCTTGAAAAACTCTTTCCAAACTATTTTAACCCTCCAATATTACATTCTTTGTAATAGCCACTGTGAACTATGAGTAGTATGAATAAGTGTAGGGTGTGGGGAACGAAAAAAGTTATCACCGTATTTTTTAGTGATTTTCATTTTTTAGTGATCACTGAACAACTGAATGTGAAATTGAAGAGTAAGAAGTACCTTTTTTTCAATTTAAAAAAGGATCATTTTACATCATTGTTTTTTTAACTTCTGTGCTGTGACATCGACACGTTTGAAATTACAGAATAGGTTTTCACGTGAAGACTTTTTCACTTCGATATTTTGCTGAAAAACAAGGATGCGCAAAGTAATGGTTTTTAGACTGTAATGCACCTCTTACTGTTGAATGTAGGATTTTAGTTGTTCACGTTATAAATACGTTGTCATCATAGACAAAATCACTATGCCAAGGAAGACGAAATTCAGGAATGAGCAAGATGTGTAAGATAGCACGAGATTGGGTTTATCAAAAACTGAGCTAAACATTTTAAAACTTTAAAACTTATTAAGCAGATGCAACCATCATATTAATCATTAATAAACAATTAACAAAATTCCCGTCCTAAAAAATGTTTCTTTTTTTTTCTTTTACTTTTTATTCTATTAACAAAAAATAACAAATTAAGACATGTTGGGAAAGGAAGGGTGAGATTTTAAAAAATATATATAAAGGGTCAGGATAAAAAAAAATAACCGAATATCTCTACAATACACTTTAAAGAACGACTGCCCATAGAGCGTAATGTATTGGAAATCCTTGAGCTGTCTTATAGAAGAACTATAAATGCTGCACAGTAGCGTAGCCAGGATTTCATTTGGGGGGGGGGGGACTGTGTATTAAAATTGTAAGCTAAATATCAAATTGTAA
This sequence comes from Cheiracanthium punctorium, assembly GCA_038373885.1. Classification (NCBI taxonomy): domain Eukaryota; kingdom Metazoa; phylum Arthropoda; class Arachnida; order Araneae; family Cheiracanthiidae; genus Cheiracanthium; species Cheiracanthium punctorium. Next base: position 197,622 of record JAWZYV010014290.1, read on the forward strand.
GCTACGTGAAGAGTCACATTTCGGGAGGGGGGCTACAGCCCCCTCCGGTTACGCCCCTGATGGTGCATACACCATTTTAAATAGGGTTGAGGGTACAGTACCTAGGAACAACCTATATCAATTTCGTAGATAGTACATATTTACGAGAGTTAGAACACAGACGGACAGACAAAGCAAAATCAAACACTTTTCAACTTTGTTGGAAAGTGGTTAACGGTGTTGTTCGAAAAAATCATGTGATTTTGGTACATAGTTACAAATAAACTAATTATGCCAGGCACTTCAAAGTTTTGAAACTATCTCTTTACAAGCTGTACTACATACTGCAATGAACTATCAATCTGTATCCGTTTCAAAACTTTTAGAAAAAATTCTTAAAACTCGGAAAGTTTCGCAAAACGTGTCACTCTTCGAAAAATCTTGTAGCTCCGATCCATGTTTAAGATTTTTTTTCTGAAAATTTCACAAAAGCCACAGCTTTTTCTCTTATTGCAGTGTGTAAAGGAAAGAAGCTTATGATGGAATTTTTTGGAGACCATGGCGCTATTAGTTTATTTCAATTTGTGCACCAAGTCTAAAAGCAGAAGTTTTTTCTTCGAAGAACAGACATTTTGTTAAAAAATTTTTGACAAAGGGGGAGGGGGGTTTCTTGTATACGCCACTGACCATATTAATCATTAATAAATAATTTTTAAAAAATCCTAGTTGTAAAAAAAATGTTTCATTATTATTATTATTTTACTTTTTATTTTATTAATAAAAAATGACAGTTGGGAAAGAAAGGGCAAGATGAAAATTAAAAAAAAAAAATCCAGTGTCGCGATAGTAATAAAAGGTTAGCAGAAACTGATCTAGAAAATAAGATGCCAACTCTCTCTCTGTGTATATATTTATTTATAGAACTTGTTTATGAGGAAGAACACTACTTCCTCGAATTCTTCCACCCGTTATTCCAATCCACACCAGAATGCAAACTTGTCCACTTCCAAAACACAGGAAGCCACTCATTTATTACCTAATAGCTTTGACCAACGACTTACTTTCTCTCCATTAATTGGCTCCCCTGCTGCGTTATCACAGAAGTCTCGATAGCATCGGATATGGAGCCAGACTACTTAGCAGGGGACCTGCTGACCCTGGATCCCGGAGGAGTGTAAACAAAGGTGTCAAGGGGCGGGAAGAAACGGGGACCACCACCGGTCCTCCGGGTGATTTACGCAAGAAGCCCTGCCGTGGCGCCACGGCAAGACCGCCGTGTTCTTGGCTGGGGTGATGATTTCATCTTTGCTTTTCCTCCAGGGATGGCAAAAGGATATGCTAACATACAAAACGGGTCGGTGATGCAGACGTCAATCAACTGAGGTTCTGCTATTGCAATGAAGTTGGACAATGTCTCTGAGGAGCTTCGGATGGGAGGATGGAAATTAATTTAAAATTATTTCAACAAGCCATGGCAACATCCCAAGAAAGAAATAAAAAAAATGAAAGTGTTTGAAGAAAGTGGTCCTTTGTGTGTTTCTAATTTTTGACCACTTAACAATCGTAGGACATTTTGTGAAGATCAATGACATGGTTCAACATCCTGTGGGTTAGGCCAAAGGGGCACGGTTAAATGTAGTTCTAGACCTAGCAGGCCCGGCCTGGCTCCTTTGGAGGCCCTCGTCTAGCAATTGAAAAGGGGCACGTTACAGGGGAAATTAGAGGAAATAGAATATGCTACGTACAAAACGGGTGGGTGATGCAGACGTCAATCAACTGAGGTTCTGCTATTGCAATGAAGTTGGACAATGTCTCTGAGGAGCTTCGGATAGGAGGATGGAAATTAAATTTCAACAAGTCATGGTAACACCCCAAGAAAGAAAAAAAAAATGAAAGTGTTTGAAGAAAGTGGTCAATTGTGCTTTTCTAATTTTTGTCTGACCACTGTCTGACCGTAGGACATTCTGTGAAGATCAATCACATAATTGAACATCCTTTGGGTTAGGCCAAAGCTTCCCAGAGACTTTATCAGCGATCTCGGTTAGACCTAGCAGGCGTCAATCAACTCTTCTATTGCAATGAAGTTGGACAATGTCTCTGAGGAGTTTCGGATAGGAGAATGGAAATTAATTTAAAATTATTTCAACAAGCCGTGGTAACACCCCAAGAGAGAGAGAGAAGGGAAAGTGTTTGAAGAAAGTGGTCCTTTGTGTGTTTCTAATTTTTGTCGGACTATTTATCAATCGTAGGACATTTTGTGAAGATCAATGACATGGTTGAACATCCTGTGGGTTAGGCCAAAGCTTGCAAGAGACTTTATCAGCGATCTCGGTTGGACCTGGCAGGCCCGATATGGCTTCTTTGGAGGCCCTCGGCTAGAATTTGAAAAGGGGCACGTAACAGGGGAAATTAGAGGGAATAGAATATTGGAATGCAATATTTGATTGTGATTGTGATTGATTATGGCATGGCAACGCTACACTAGGGCGATCTGCCATAGGTGGGGGGTGCTTAGGTAGGAGGACTTTCTAAGGGGTTCTAACGCGTACTCGCGTTACATCTGGAGAAAACCTGCCAAAACTCCAGACTGTTAGATCGACAACCGCGCAATGGGACCCGAACCTGGGACCTTCACACTTCGGCTGTCTACCATTTTCAATGGCATAAACACTGTGCCATGGTGAGGCGTAATATTTGAAAATTAGGCTTCCATGCCTGAAAAACTACTGATTTACGAAGTAGTCAAATTTGCTCTTGGGATTTTTTTTTTTTTTTTTTTTTAAGGGTGTATGTCGAAGAAAAAAAACTCTGTTTTTAGTCTTGGTACACAAATTGAAATAAACTAACAGCACCATGGTCTCCAGAAAATTCCAGATAGTTCTTCATAAGCTGCTTTACGCAATGCAATAAGCGAAAAAGCTGTGCCTTTTGTGAAATTTTCAGAAAAAATTCTTAAACATGGATCTGAGCTGCAGGATTTTTCGAAGAGTGACACGTTTTGCGAAAATTTCCGATTTTTAAGAATTTGTTCTAAAAGTTTTGAAACTGATACAAGTTTATCGTTTATTTCAGTATGTAGTACAGCTTGTAGAGACAGTTTCAAATTTTTGGAGTGCCCGGCATAATTAATTTATTTGTACTTATATACCAAAATCACATGATTTTTTTCGAACTGCACCGTTAAAGCCTTAAGATTACTGGGAAATAATCAAATTACTTTGATATACTGGGTTGTTTCAAAATAGATGTTACAGCGAGTATCTTTTAAACTGTAAGTGATAGAAACGTGCTTTCAGTTAGAAAAGTTAGACAAATTAAGAGTAGCTTTCAGATATGGCTTTTTTTTTTTTTTTTTTTTTTTTTTTTTTACTGCGGCTGTATACATATTAAAATACGAAATTTAATTTTTGTACGGCCCCTCCTTTCCTATCGCATATTTAGAAAATTGTTGTTCTTTGAGAAAATTATAAAAAAATCCCGTGTCTCCAAGTGAAATAGTTATCGAGATATTGCAATTTGAAAAATTTAGCATTTGTCGCCAAGCACTAAGGGGATCTCTCAAAAGTGAGAAAATGCAATTACTTTTCAACTGATGTTAATTTGTGTTAACAGTCACTCGATAGACGCAGTTGACTCCTCAAATCCTAGCTAGAATTTTCCTGTAATGCGTATTTAGCAGTTTCTGGTGAAAGTTACCCAACCATAGTGACCTACACAGTTGTTTTGTCATTCTCTATTAGACTTTAAATTCCTAAAATAATCGTGAAAAAATAATGGTGGTAATCGGTAATCGGTTATCGTGGTAATCGGTAATGGTGGTATGGTGGAACGTAATCGTGATGTGGTAGTAATGTGGCACAGTAAGGTGGTATCGTATCGTGAAAAAATTTTGGTGGGGCTGCCCCCCCCCACCAAACAGTAAATTATCGCTAATTTCACAACGCAGTACCGATCATTTTAGGTAAAACTGTACCTGTTAATTCCACCTATTCGAACGTGTTTAATTGCTTTTCTCAACGATAGAATCTTTATCAACTTATAGTTGGTCACCTTTTTTTCGCTTGAAAACTGACGCCAGCACTGAAGAGGTAAAGTGGTGTAAGTAATCAGTTTCAAAATTATATTTCTCGCCAACTATTTCACTTAAGAGGCACGGGTTTTTTAATTAATTTTCTTAGACAAAGGGCGACATTTTTCTAAATGTAAGTGATTAGGAAAGGAGGGACCGTATAAAAATTATGTAAATTACTTATCTTATTCTGGGGTGTCGAAACATTAGCAGTAAATATTGCTACTTATTGTCTCAAAAGAAAAGAAATTTTTACAACTGATAAAAATGTTAAACGCAAATTTTAATAAGAATACCGGAGTCCGAATTCACGAAAGTTAAAAACGATTTCCCGAAATGCTGTGGCGTTTGTGAAATTTTCAGAAAGAATTCTTAAACATGGATCTGAGCTGCAAGATTTTTCGAAGAGTGACACGCTTTGCGAAAATTTCCGATTTTTAAGAATTTTTTTCTAAATGTTTTGAAACGGATACAGATTAATCGTTTATTGCAGTATGTAGTACAGCTTGAAAAGAGATAGCTTCAGAATTTTGAAGTGCCTGGCATAATTAGTTTATTTATTTAGCGTATTATTAGCGAACAACACCGTTTTAATGCATCGAATGCAACCCGAATGCATCGAATATAAAATGTTTTTCACTGTCGTATTTGATCAGTTGGCGCTGAAATCTCTCAGATTCTGAATAGAATTTAAAATTAAGATGGTTACAAACAAGGGTGGCCCTAGGTTAAGTGGCGCCCTCTGCTAACGTAAAAAAGACGACCCCTTTTATGCTCTACCTACTTTGAGTTGGAAATGACGCCCCTTCGAGGCCGGCACCCCGATGCGATGCTTACCGTGTCGGGCCGCCCCTGGTTACAAAAATAAGATGGTTTAATGATAAAAACGTACAAAAAAGGTACAAATCCTTTTCGTCCTATATTAATTCTGAAGAGCTTCTAGATATATTGGCCGTTATCAAAAAACGGAAGGTAAAAAAAGGAAAAAAATCTGAAACACTTTCAGATTTTAAATGCGCAGTAAAGTGCTACGTCTTAAAAGCGTATCGTAATCCATGAGTCTTCCTTATTTTCTTTCCTTATATTCTATTAAGTTGGAAAATAACATTATCTTTTCATGAGTGTGATTAAACAAAATTAAAATTGATATTTCTAACATCCTTTTTCTGGATGTAATACAATAGAAATAAAATGGGGGAAAAGAAGCGCAGAAAAATGCACAATTCGAACTGAATGAAAGTTTCAAAAACTTATTTTTTTGTTTGTCTGTTTGTATAACATGCATTTCAGATTTGTGTGCTTGGCCCAAAATCCGCTTAAAAATCCATGTCAGAAGGCAAAACTTATTCAGGTGTATTCTTTATCCATTCGTAGCAGACGATAAAATGATTTTATTTATTAAAAACTACGTACTCTATAAGTTTGCGCCATCTGGCGACTGCCTTGTACAATAAAAACTCATTATTTTTGTACATTATATTATAGGGACGGTATTTTTTTTATTTATTTATTTAATTTTTTTTTTTTTTTTCTGGCGCGATAAAAAGTAGCCTATATGTTAATCCAGTACTTTAATTGTCTTTATTCCAAATTTCATCCAAATCCGTCAAACCGTTTCAGCGTGAAAGAGTAATAAACACACAATACAAACATTGCCATTTATAATATTAGTAGGATTATCTCATCTGTTGGCTTTACAGCAACAGTGTCAGATCAAGAAATTATTTTTGGAAGTGGTTAATTTTTGAAAAAGAGCTCATGTGACCCAAACAAAATGTACAATAAAAGCAAAATGTAACTTTAAACCGATGTAAATATTTTTGGACGTGTTTAATGTACTTTTAAAGCAAAAGTTCATTTTACGTACCTATCTGAAGTGTATGATAAAGTGGAAAAAACACTCAAAACACTAGTGTTAAACAATAAAGTAAATAAAAAACTTCGTAAAAAACACACATAAGATACTTATAACATCTTATGTGTGTTTTTTACAAAGTTTTTTATTTATTTACTGTATGATAAAGTACAATGTTAACCTTCAGCAATGCCTGATTATTATTTTTTTTTTTTGGGGGGGGGGGGAGCTGGGGGCGAGTGTGAAGCCCCCTAACACTTCCCCTGGATCCGGATCCGCCACTGTACAACGGACATACAATGATGCAAACCGGTAAGAGACGAGATTAACTCAGAAAGAGAGTTGAAATGAAAAGGTATTGGGATGGTATTAGGAAGTATTAAGGTTAGAATTACTTGATTGAAAGCGTAGAAATTGTGAAAATTAACAATACAGATTGTTCCGTGGTCGTGTTTATTGAGAAAAGTAACAACTGCAAAAACGTAATGCATTGCAAGTTTCAAGTATTTCAGTATTAGCACCGTGATGTAAATATTACATCAACATAGTCTGTAGCATGGTGGCATGCAATGCCATATACAGCATGATAAAGTTTCAGAAACTCATTAAATGCTCTATATGAATTTTCCGCTAGGGATGGATGCGAGACGAGACAAACATTTTTAACCCTTTAACGCGCAGTGTTCCCGCTCTGGGAACACCAAACTCTGACGCTTTGACTGTTGCCAGTCACGAAGAATAGATTTGATTTCTATAAAAATAGTTGCGGGTGACAGAGCTCCACGAGAATCCTTTACTTTTTAGCACGTCATTTCCCGTAAAAAAAAATGGTCACGATCATTTTTAACAGCACTGACATCTGCTGAAAATTGGAAGAATGCGAGAACAGCTGGATAGATTGCCCAATGCTGGAAAAGGGCAGCCTTTGCCATCGCTCGGCTTAACGACCAGCAAGAGGGCGGACGGTCGAAACGTTCATCGCGTGCCACAGATCTAGAGACCCTTTTTGATGACAGCTGTCTGTGCGGCACAGCCACGCCAATTTAAAGGAGCATTTTTTACGCCAGCTTTGTCCCTTAATCCAATTATGTAAAGCGAGCCATCATTCAAATCCTACGGCCGCGCCGCGGCATCTCCAATGTATTCCCCATTGCAGCACTCTGGGGCTCGAGAAATGAAGCCGTTTTATTTGCGCCAAGCACAGCAGAGTAGTGTTAGTACCATTGATCATTTCTCAAAAAAAGAACATATTTGGATGGTTATCATAAAAAAGAAGGCGAAAACACAGTTAATTTAGGACCAATTTAGGGCCCCTTAGCATTGGCCCGATAGGAGAAATAAAAGTGTTTCCATGGAAACCGTTCTATTTGGCGAGTTTTGTTCTTATGGTCGAAAAAAGCTGCTGATTGTGATTTTTGTTCTATAGCTGATCATCTTTAAGAATTAGGAATTTTTATTTATCTCATTTAAAACAGACTTAATTTTACTATTTTTTCGGTTTCAAATATAGTGAAAGTATCAATTGAGTGAGAAATGGTCGTAGATTAAAATATTTTGTCAAATTATAAATATATTTAAAGACTATGAATTCTGTTGACAGTTTATTACAAGTTCCTTTCAGCAGATTAAAAATAGCAGAAAAGCTTGAAATAAAATGCTTGGGACTCTATCAACCGAAAAATTTTGTCCTTAGACAAAAAGATGGCAAAAGGACACGATCATTTCAACTAGAATGGTACAGTAAAGCACCATGACTTTCAATAAGTGAAGCAAAAAATTCTGTTTTTTTCGTTTTTATTGTTTGCTATTTGGAGATGAAACATTATGGACCAATTCGTTTTTCAACATGTACACCTGCAATTGTTGAATTTAATATTGTATTCAAGAAAATCATACTTTTTTGATATTGTTTTTTTAATTGATATTGTACCTTTTGAGAAAGAAAAATGGAGGAAAAGGTTTTTTTGGTGCAAAATAAATCTGCTGTCTTTAAATGAAAACTTAAAGGAGAAATCAATACGCCTTTCATAACTTGTTATTCGAAAAGTTTTTATGTATTCACACTGTTTACAAAAGCGATTCATATGTTTTACCTTTTCGAGCTTAAAAAAAAAAAAAAGCCCCCTCCTCTGAAATGGGTAACGATCCGCCACAGCTCTATGTATATGTATTTTCCCGATTTGAACTGGCACTATTTTTTTCGGGCCCCACCACTGAAGCACTTCACGAGCCGCCACTGCTAAGCAATATAAGCTGCCGTTCTGAAATATCCAAAGAGTTCACGCACCTTCTAGGCGGCCGTGCCGCAATTTTTTTTAAAAGTACTTTTATTTTCCTCATGAATTACTTTTTAAAATCTGTTTCAAGGAGTATGTTCAATAAAAGAGAAATTTTTCCCGAGCCCGAACGCAATTGTGAATTACAGAGCCCGAGCCCGGTTCGGGCTCGGGCTGAGCCCGTCTCATCTCTATAGCCTAATACTTCTCTTATGACATAATCAAAATTCCCGCTGTATGTGGAATCTTCGAGAGATATATTCTTCTACAAGCTCCTTGTAGGTTCTTCTTCACCTATAAATACGGGTATGACAGACAACCCAGTCAGTATGGATCGAGCTTCCGATGAGTACGTTGCTTTGCTCTGTGAATTGATTGTACTGTGCTATACGCTTGCCTTTTCGAAGCTGATTTTTAAGTGCTGTATGTAAATTCTTCATTGCTGTGTCTTGAGGGATTGTGTACGATATCCCTTGTATATTTCCACTCAATTTTGCCCTTGGAAGCGTTTTATTTTGTGTGAGAATTACAGCATTTGTGAAAGCATCGGTACTGAGTGGACTGTTATAAACGAGCTACTGGCCGTTAGGGCCAGTGAATTTTGTATAGTTGATTGTTCTATGAAGTTCTAGAAGCAATAAAGTTTGTGTTCCATCCTGACGAATGGACTCTTTTCTAGAACTTTCTACACCAGCAGAGTTCTCTGTAACAATATATACAGGATGGTTATAATTAAGCTTCCCCTATAAACAGCATTCTACATTTGAAACTGATGGAATTCTAATCATCGGTTTCAGTTTTCTAAGAGTAAGATATTGTGCACTCCTCGATCTTTATCCCATCTTGATTTTTTGGAAGGTTTTTCCATTACCCAGCTCTTGGAACGATGGTTCTTCCGCTTGGAAGCTGTTGTTGTAATGTTCTATTAACTTTCCCCTTTCTCTTCTGCTACCTTTTTCCTTCCCCCTCCTTTTTCCCCTTCCTTTTCTATTATTTTGTTTGTCCTGTTTTTGTGTTGTCCTGTATGTTGTCTTAAAAAAAAAAAAAAAACAATTAATATTATTTAATTAATTTTTGCGTTTTTATGTTTTCTTTGTTTTATGTTCTTTTGTTTGTTCTGTTTTCTTTTCTTTTTTCCTTTTTGTGTGTGTTCTTTATTGTTTATTTTTATTTATTTATTTATTTTATTTATATTTTTTTGTTTGTCCTTATTTTCTTTTCTTTGTACCCCTACCCCACTCTCTTTTTTCTCCTCTCTCTGGTTTTTTCCGCCTTTTCTTGTTTTCCTTGTGGCAACATGCTTGATTGTTTATCTTTTTCAGTTCCCTCTGCTCTGTTTGATGGAAGGGTTTGTCTGAAGAAGACCGAACGAATTTTCGGTCGAAACGATCGTTACGCCTTGAAGTAACCTTTTATGTGTGTTTTTTTTTTTTCACAAAGTTTTTATTTATTTTATATTATAACACCACTTTTTTGAGTGTTTATTTTCATGATGAGCCAATTGCTACCCAAACCCAATTTGGCTTGTGGACTGTTTACGAGATGCGCTCAAGGAACATTTAAAAAGTTTAGTTCCAAAAATGCCCTCTAGGCGGCGCTTTGCATGTTGATTCGAGCTCAAAAAATGACCCCAATAAGTCAATAAATACTCAAAAACTGTTGAGTACATGTTGAAATTGCTTGTACATTTCTTTAAGCCATTTCCATAGTTAGATTTCCTGTTTCGCATCTCAGATATAGTCTATATACCAAATTTGGTTACAATCCGTTCACCTGTTTTAGCTGTAGAACTCTTGTTTATAGGGGAAGTTTAATTAAACCGGTCAACACGATTTTTGTGTCTGACTTCTACATGCTAAATTTTAGTTTTTCCTACGCCAAAACTAAGGAAAATAATTTTTTTAAATGAAAGTTTGCTTTTGTAGAAATTAAAGCAATTTTTCAAAAATCACTGATTTATATATATATATATATATATATATATATATACAGGGGCGTAGCCAAGGGGGGGGGGTTAGGGGGGTCATAACCCCCCCCATGAGGAATTTTTTGCTATGCAAAATGTATATCTTTCACTCCCTCATCACACACATATATGCATATATATGAGTTTCAGTAGTCGTAACCCCCCCATGAAAAATTTCTGGCTACGCCCCTGTATATATAGATATATATATATATATATTATAACTCCACTCTAAATTATGAACAGAAAAATTTTTGCTGGATATAAAAGTCTTTTTTATTCAAGATGTGTGATAAACAATAACTATAAATGTAAAGTCATAAGAAACGAATGTCTAAAAGTGACTATTTTTCGTACTTCTTTTATGTTCGTATGAGCCAATAATAATATTACAAATAATACTACAAGCAATAGTACAGCGTTACCAATAATAATACAGTTTACTTTCGGGTTCATCCAAGTGCTGCCCTCTTTCGCTTATGAAATAAATTAAAATAGACTGATCGACGTCAATCAGGCAAAAGCAAACTTTAAGAACTAAAAATGAAAATGGAAGTATTTTTCAATGTCTAGAATCAGAATTTAAGTATGAGAACAGAACCCCCCTCCCCCCACCCCCCAAAAAAAATGTTGACCGGTGTTATCTGTACTTATGTTTGATTCTGTAATTTTGTAGCTAAAGTTGTACCCGAGACAATTTTGCACGGACTTTAAGGGTGTTCCACTGGAAGAACGATCGTCGTTACAGGACTTTCGAACAGCTTTAAAAACATAATGATGCTAAACACTCGAAACGATTAATAATGCTCCCTCGCCCAATTCAATATGGATTAACACTAACAGTAAAGCTGTATGCCTCATGCAATTTCAGAAAAAAAATCATATGCACAAGAATCTCCTTCAAAAATGACCCGAAGACTTGCTATGGGCCAACCGGATTAGGGAAATATTGCAAAATTGCTTATTTTAGCATTTTTTCTCCCGAGTGTTTCATTAACTGCTGTAGGTTCCTTGTAGGTCTCATTGTTTGTAACAGTTCATAGTGCAACTTGTAAAATGACATTCTAAATTTTCCAGAGGCTCTAGCGCAATGAACGTTGTAGTTCGAAAAAATCCTGTGGTTTTGGTACACTAATACAAACAAGCTAATTAAGTCATACATTACAATTCAAAATTTTTAGAAAGTTTCTTTACAAGGTGTACTATGCATCGTAATAAACGATAAGTCTGTATCAGTTGCGTATCTTTCAGAAAACTTTCTTAAAAATCGAAAATTTAGCAGGGTGTGCGACTCTTCGAAAAATTTTGCTAGACAATTCCTTTTTGAATTTTTTTTTTTTTTTTTTTTTTTTTTTTTTGCGAAAGTTCTATAAAAAGGTACAGTAGTTTCATCTATTTTGATGGGTAGTAGACCTCAGAAAGAATATATACCGTATTTACCCGCGTATAAGTCGAGAAATTTTGGACAAAAAAAGAGACTTTAAAGTTGGGGGGGTCGACTCATACGAGGGTCCTCAATTTTTAATTATTTCACTTTTATCAGAAGTCAAAAATGCCCTTTTATAAAGCAAATGTTATCTTTCTGCTTTCCATAACACAATGACGTCTTTTCAGGTTGATTTTCATACCAGCAGGAATGTAGCGATACAAAGATATTGAAAACGTGTATCATGTTGTTGTTCTTGTTGGATTACGGCCCATTAGCTACGCGAGGACTCTGGGCCGAAGGGTAGGGTGACCCCCCGCCCCGCCGTGGAGGTCTTTCTAAGGGATCCTAATCCAATACGTGTACATAAGGAGCCGATGACGACCAAGGAATTTTTAAAATTGTTTGAGTCGAGTCCGATATTGAATCGGATCTTGAATCAGTTAAACTTTGTATATTAGTATTTTGCCATATCGTACATCAGTAATGTCATACTATTATTATTATTCATTATTATCAGTTTAATCTTGTATACTACTTTTATATTGCTATTATCTTTATTATTGTATATTTAGTACTTTCTTTTTTTACAGATGATTTTGAATAAATGTATTTAAAAAAATTAAAGTTTCTTGATCGGGAAAGTGGTGGATCGACTTTAACGCGGGATTTTAAAAAATTCAATTTTTTTATTTTTTTTTTATAAAGAAAGCGGGGGGTCGACTTATACGCGGGATCGACGTATACGTGGGTTACGGTAATCCTGATTTTTTCGAGTCTCTGCCTTAATTGGTTTATTTTAGTTTGTGTAACCTTGATCGTGAGAGATTTTGTTTCTTCGAACTGCACCCTTACATTCTTTAAAAGCTGTTCGAAAGTTGCTCGATTTCCAAGGATAACAGCCCTAAGTGTCCGCTGAAATGGATACCGTGGCTCGGTACCAGTCCGCGCTTGACAAATGCTGTTGTTAAAAATTTCCTGAAACACGGCGCCGTTGAAACAATTCGATATTTTCCCAAGAGTTTTGCATTCCGAACACAAACACCCACCCTTCACTTCCAATGCGTTTCTTCGCGAGGGGTTAACCACCCTGTCGTAAATTTCTTGTGGCACCCTGGTCGGACGATTGCAAAGAAAGATAAACATACGAGGGTGGATGTCGGGTGTGGCGCCAAGAGAGACGCACACGGGGGTTTATGCGTGACGACCCCCTTCCCCTCAGCAGCAGAAAGAGATCTTTTCCATGACAGACAACCCTGTCATCGCTTTCGAAAGAAGAGGACATGCTGGTATTGAGTTCGGGCTCATTTTTTGAAGCCCGAGCCCGAAGACTTTTAATCCGAGCCCTCCCGAGCCCGAGCTATATTATTTAAGTCAGAGCCCGAGCCCGAAATTTCAGCTAAAGATAAATGAAATTCAATAAAATTCAAAGAAGTAAATCTTTGATAGAATACAATAATTTTTGCCGTTTGTGCAAATTAAAGACAAATATAGTTGCGAATTTTTAATGCACTTTCTAATTTTTATATCTATGTTTATAAAATAATGTCCGATCTCATGACTCACTAAGCAATAGAAGCCGCCGTTCTGAAATACCCAAAGAGCTTCACGCGCCTTCTAGGCACCCGTGCCGCTATTTTTTTTTATGAGTACTTTGATTTTCCATATGAATCGCTTTTTAAAAATCTGTTTCAAGGAGTATGTTCAATAAAATAGAAATTTTTCACGAGCCCGAGCCCGAACGCAATTGTGAATGACAGAGCCCGAGCCTGGTTCGGGCTGAGCCCATCTCATCTCTATATTGCACTACGTAGTGTGGAACGAAACTGGGCAGACTGATCTCGAAAGAAGTTCATTCAAATCAGTGGCGGATCCAGAAGAGTTCCAAAGAAAGGGGCAACAGTGTCGGATCCATAAAATAGGCTAGAGGATGGCTTGCGCTAGACTTCAAAATCTGCGAGTCATATTGACTAGCAGTCAATAAAAGTGAGAGTCAATTTTTGAGAACTGCTAGTCAAAGTCAGAAAACTAGTTTTTTTTTTTTAATCTAAGAAAGAGAAAAAGGAAAAAAAAGACGTTCCTTTATTTCTCAGGTAATTATTGATTTTCACCTACATATTGATTTCTCCACAATGCACGATTAATATAATCTAGATTACAGACATGAGTTTTCATAATACAAATGCATAATCAACATAATTTTTTTCAAATACAGATTTTAAAACAGTGATGAAAAATCGACAGAAAAAGAAGTAAATAAAAAAAATTATAAAACTGTATTCGTGCATAAAATGCACATTTCCACTTACCTTTTTTCCCATACACAATGAAATTTCAAAGTCCTGCCAACTACTAAAGAATAATTAAATCGAATTTAGCATTATTAATAAAATATTTTACAAAGACATAGCATTAAAGTATGAATATTTTATTCTTTATCTACGCATTTTCTCTGTTTTACATTTTCAAAATATTTAACGCTTTCTCCAAAAGGAAATTCTGTTAATGGTTATGGTATTTAAACTTATCATTAAATTAGACAGATTTTCATCTTTCAATGCAATTCTGTAGCAGTTTTTAATCCTGTTTTGGACGCTGAGTGCTCGTTCACAACAAGCACTGTGTAAGCGGAATTATGAGAGCACAGCTGGCTAATATAGTCCACGCGTAGCTAATGGGCCGTAATCCAACAAGAACAACAACATGATACACGTTTTCAATCTTCGTATTGCTACATTCTTCCTGATGTGAAAATCAACCTGAAAAGACGTCATTGTGTTATGGAATGCACGAAGAGAACATCTGTCTTATAAAAAAGGCATTTATGACTTCTGATTAAAAAAATCTGGAGTGACTCCACTCGACTTTCCGAACACTTACGATTAAGATCATTACCAAGCATTTAAATCAATTTTAATCGATGAATCATTCAAACATATATACCAAATTGAAACTCAATCGAATGCACCGTTTAAACGCTTGCGCACTTTCAAGAATTCCTCCCCCCATAGGCCATCATGTAAAAGAAATCTTTGTCGTAGCCCTGTAGAAAAACTATAAGTCCTATACACACCAAAATCAATAGCGGTCTTGCGACGGTGGTTTATGACATATATATCCAATTTGAGCTCAATCGAATGTTCCGTTCAGGAGCTATCGTGTTCACTCACATACATACAAACACATATACACACACACATACACACATACATACATACATCTCGTAAAAATAGCACCAATGGATTCAGAAGCCCTCAAAACGTGTAAAAACACCCAAATCTCGAAGTCGAATTTTTTCATGATTACAATACTTTCCTTACATGGTACATGTTCGGAAAGTAAAAATTGGAAAGAGATCTAGATAAATCCGGAAAGCGAGAGAGCAAACGTCCTTATCGTGTCGGGTTGAAATTTTGCGAGTCAAATTTGTGATCAAAGAGTGAGAGTCGTTTTTTTTCAAAAAATATCGATTTACTCGTAAAATGCGAGTATACGCGCGAGTCCTGGGCTATAGAGGCTTCATCCACCTCACCTCAAAAGACATTGCTTTAGCACACTGGTTCCTATCCGGTGAATTTCATAAAAAAAAAAATTCTTACTACTTTACTTCGCTAGTTTGTTCTTCACAATCATACAAATATACACTACTGGCCAATAAAGTATTGCAAATTTGAGAAATCTAACCATCGTTTCAAGAATAAGCCCAGAAAAAAATGGGCGGGAAATTTGCCAGATTTAAATATATTTTTGAGAATTTATGTAGTATAATTGGAAAGAATATATTTGAAAATCCCCAAAATACAGAATGAGAGCTTCAAGAACCCATCATTTAAGTTGTCACCCTGAAACACCGAAGGAAGTGTTGTAGAACATTGTGGATTCCATATCTAAAAGACTGGCTGTTGTGATCCAAGTCAAGGCTGCTCAGCAACATAATAAATGATCTTTAGTTCAATTGCATTTATTGATTATCTCTTTTTGCAGAATAACTTGACGTGAATTCTTTATTTAATTTTATTCCGGTGAGCTAAAATGCATTATGATTTCTATAATAACCTATATATTTTTTATGCTATTTTTTCAATAAATGAAATAATTATTTTTGTTCTTTAACGTAATGCTATCTTGTCTTTGAAGTCATTAATTTAACATGTCGACATTAAAAAAATTTAATTACATGGATTTTTAATTTTGACGGGGGAAAGGGGGCTTCATCTTGAAAAAGGTTAGATTTCTGAAACTTGCAATACTTTTAGCCAGTAGTGTAAAGTGAATATAAACAACAGTATACCACAGATGTTGTACGGCAAAAGTTCCCCCGAGAAAATTCTAATTCTATCTTGAGGGTGCTTCTACTTTGATAAGTCTGGGAACCCATGGTTAGCCAATTTCTTTTGGATTTTCAAAGGGGTTCGTAAGGAGAGAAAGCGGGGTCAACTGCTTTCGGTTAACACTTTACTTCACTGTGCATATTTTTTAGTCCAAATAAGCTTTTATTTTTACTAGCAGCTCCCCAAAAACACTTCTGTATCTTCCACTGAAGGGAAATAAGTACGATGAAGCATTTTTCAGAGAAGAGGGACATTCTTCTTTTTTTTTTTTGCCTGCTCATTTTAAATCTTGAACTCATGCTTAAGGCTGTTCTTCGAAGAAAAAAACTCTGTTTTTAGTCTTTGTACACAAATTGAAATAAACTAATAGTACCGTGGTTTCCAAAAAATTCCAGATGGTTCTTCATAAGCTGTTTTACACACTGCAATAAGCGAAAACACTGTGGCGTTTGTGAAATTTTCAGAAAAAATTCTCAAACATGGATCTGAGCTGCAAGATTTTTCGAAGAGTGACACAGTTTTCGAAAACTTCCGATTTTTAAGAATTTTTTCTAAAAGTTTTGAAACGGATACAGATGGATCGTTTATTTCAGTATGCAGTACAGCTTGTAAAGAGACAGTTTCAAAATTTTGAAGTGCCTGACATAATTAGTTTATTTGTACTTATGTACCAAAATCGCATGATTTTTTTCGAACTGCACCGTTAACTTGTTCGCTTTCATTATTGAAGACAAAAACGAAAAAAAAAAATAAATAAATAAATAAATAAATAAAACAAAGAAACAAAGAGAGAAAAAGACTAGTGCTGTTTTTTTAAGATGGGTCTTTTTTTTACACCAGGCTTGCGCTTTCTGTTCTCTTTGAATTTGCAATGAAAATATGAGCAGCTTATAAAAAACTTCCACCTATTGTATATCATCCACAGTTCCTTATCCCTCGATCAGATAAACTTGATTTCACAACAGAATACGAACACTTTCCTTTAAATTGAAAACGAATTGCCTTCATAATTTTTGTCGATTGACCACTTTCCGTAAATTCATTTTATTGTTAATTTACTCAGTATTACTCTCTCGCGTGATAGAGTAATACTGAGTACACCGTAGATAGAGTAATACTGAGAGTAATACTTACTCAGTATTACTCTCAGTATTACTCTATCTACGGTGCTGAATGAACTGAAATTATAATTCATACACACTCATTTGATTCGTACGGAAATAAAATAATTTCACTAGCTTATTTTTTTCTTTTTTCTTTTTTTTTTAATAGCATACTAAACGGGAAAAAAAAAGAATCAGAAGCAGTTCGTAAAATACCACGATACGAGTCAAACTTTTTGTTTGTGTGCGCGAGTTAGAAGCTTTTTTCAAATAATGAATATTTACAAGCCACCTATCGCAGCGGTATCACTTGTTGTATGGAGATAAAAAAGAAGGAAAAAAAAAAGACTTACGGAAAAAGAAATATTTATGAAGAAAAAAAAATCGTGAGAGTAAAAAAAAAAAAAAAAAAAAAGTAAAGAACTGACGGTCCGGAGATTAAAGAAAGAAAAAAAGAAAGAAAAAAAGAAGAGGAAATCGTAATTGGTGTGGGAGACGGGCGCTCATAAAAAGCGGGCCTACATGGAAAAGCACTTAGCCTGGGCAGCCTGGGCGGTGCGCCATCTGGCCAATGGCAGAGCCTGGGCCCCTATTAACAGCACTCTGTGATTCACAGGTCAGGATGCATTATGCAAAAACACTTTTATTTATTTGGCTGCAGAAAGAATTATGCCTCCTTTTAAAATTCCTCTCTTTCTTGGCGGCGCAGCCACTTTTTTTGCGATCGCCAAGTGGTGGAGAGTCTGGATAACTGTCTGTATAGTGGGCACCCGTTGCCCTGCCCTTTCTTGATTTTTTTGGAAAATCGATACAGCTTTTGTTGTGACAGACGCGGAGAGAAGAATGCGCGAGGTTCTAATAGGTGGGAGATCTGTGGTTTCAGTGGCGTGGCGAGTAAAATAATTTAAGTCAGGGGGGTGCCATAGGAAGCTGGAAAGCCGTTCGGAGGGAAAATCACCATCCTGCGCAGACGGCCACTGAGATGTACCATAAAGTGTAGCTACGTAGATTTTTAATCAGAAGAAAGTTCTTGCAAATGCAGACAGTTGCTGACGTGTATCGGCTGAAATAATTTAACCCCTTTGAGGCGCAGCCCTTTCCCAATGCTGAAAAGAGGGCAGCCGTTGCCATCGCTCGACTTAACCACCAGCAAGATGGCTGTGCGGCACAGCCAGCTGTCGTCAAAAAAGGGGTCTCTAGATCTCTGGCACGCGATGAACGTTTCGATCGTCCGCCCTCTTGCTGACCGTTAAGTCGAGCGATGGCAACGGCTGCCCTTTTTTTCAGCATGGGGCAATCTGTCCAGCTGTTCTCGCATTCTTCCGTTTTCCAGCAGATGTCAGTGCTGTTAAAAAGAATCGCGACCATTTTTTGACGGGAAATGACGTGCTTAAAAGTAAAGGATTCTCGTGGAGCTATGTCACCCGCAACTGTTATTATAGAAATCGAATCTATGCTTCGTGGCTGGCAACAGTGAAAACGTCAGAGTTGGGTGTTCCCAGAGCGGGAACACTGCGCGTTAAAGGGTTAAGTCGCGGGTATAGGAAGTGAGGAAAGTCGTTTGAAGAATCACGATCATGCGCAGACGGCCACTGAGACGTCGTTCCATGCCGCAGAGCTGCGTAGATTTTTCATCAGAAGAATACTACAAATGCAGCCATCTTTGGACTTCTATCTGTCATACTTTAAACTGACAGCGGGAGTAATTTTAAAATTAATAGTCAGAAGAAGTGAAATGGCAGCCAGAGAATCCGAGTTTTATTGGTGTACATAAATTTAATCCCCAAGAATGTGAAATCTAGTATCAGGTTGTTTCGGGAAGAGTCAATATTCAATGTATCAAGGTGTGAATGCCCAGCTTCCTTACTATACAGAGAAGTGAATTACTCCTTTAGTGGCTGGATACCAATTCACTCTTTTGGAGTAACTATTCACAGTCTTCATCAGAGAGACAGTTTTATAGAGAGTGTCCGATAACTATTGGCATGAAATTTAAGGGGCGGTAGGGCACATAAGGCATAAGAATCACATAGCAATGGGCCGTCGGAAACGTCATCTTAATGTAGCCGTTAATAATCACTTTGGAGCGTGTGCTGAAAAAATAGCGAATTTTCTGACCAACTGTTCGTCAAAAACTAATGCATGTCTTTCACTGAAAACTCGTGACTAAAATTGATTGATTAAAGCTTTTATTTCATTGCGTTAGATGAAAATTTTGGAGACAAGATCATTGTTTGTAAAACTTTGTTAAGAAATTAGAGGTACACTTCAATACTTTTCCCAAAGTGATTATTAACAGATAAGTGTAAACAGCATTTTTGACCCCATATTGCTATATAATTCGGATACCTTTTGTGTCCTATCTCCCCTTAAACTTTGTACCAATAGTTGTAATAATAACACCGGCACACACACACAAAAGCTGTTTGTACATCGGACGCCCCCTATCTACCGGCATGTATTTCGACCCGCTGAATCCGAATTTTAAGTCAGTTTAAGCCGTACACCCTCGAGTATCGAGTAAATTGAAAAAATAGCGTAAATTGGATAAATGGTAATTTAAAAAAAAATTATGAATCTAAACCAAGCATAAGTCTTATGTATTTCGATCCGCTGAATGCAAATTAAAAATGTATTTCGATTATAAAACGTTCTAAATCTAAAAAAATTGGGGGGAAAAAACTTGAAAAATGTTTAAAATAGCAAAAAATCGTCATTGTATTAATGAAAAAAATTTTGTTGACCCAAATCAAGGAGGATTTTTATGTAATTTGATTTGCTCAATCGGAATCTAAAATATCAGGTTGTAACGAAAGTTTTCCGCCATATCTGCCTGAAAAACTAACTTCTAACTCTTTAGATAACTGTTTTTGAGCTTTCGGTACCAAACCTGCACAGTGTCACATGATACAACAATAGTACTTAAAGCTGTACTCCTAATTCGTTGATATTATGTAGCTGACTTTTTGCAACACAACTGGAAGTAAATGATGGTTCTAATACTCTAGAGTGATAGTTCCATTTGAGACACCTTATACTTAATGATAACTCTATTTTTTACAGATTTCACAACACAGTGTTATAAAGTAAGCTTCTTTCTTTCAAATGCCAAAAATCGTTTGACAAAATAGGAGCCAATACGCCAACGAGAACTGTGTGCTGACGATGTTTGCGGTGGCGGGAAACTTTCGTTACAACCTAATATATTTGGCTTAGAATCCCTCAAACTCACAAAAATCGCAAAAAAAAAAAAAAAAAAAAAAAAAAAAATCCGATAAAAAAAGCGATAAACTGCAGTTTAAAATTAGAAAATCGCTCTCCTTATTCTGTTTATAGATCATTTTTTAGAGATATTACAATTTTTTTGCATTTTCAGATTTTATACTTAGATTTTACGCAGAAAAAAATACAAGAAATGTATTTAATCATGTTTTATAGATTTTTTTTCAATTTTTTTAAGTGTGACTTTTGCTATTTTATCGGTTTTTTGCGATTTTTTGTGAGTTTGAGGGATTCTAAGCCAAATATATTTTAGATTCGGATTAAGCAAATCAAATTGCATAAAAATCCTCTTTGGTTTGGGTCAACAATTTTTTTTTTTCATTAATAAAATGACGATTTTTTTGCTATTTTTAACATTTTTCAAGTTTTTTTTTTTTCAATTTTCTGAGATTTTGAACAGTTTATAATCTAAATACACTTTAAATTTGTATTCAGCGGATCGAAATACATAAGAATTATGCTTGGTTTGGATTCATAAATTTTTCAATTACCATTTATCCAATTTACGCTATTTTTTCAATTTACTCGATACTCTCGGGTGTACGGCTTAAACTGACTTAGAATTCGGATTCAATGGGTCGAAATACATGCCGGTAAGATAATTAGTGTCCGATGTACAAACAACTTTTTGTGTGTGTGTGTGTGTGCCGGTGTTAATTTCTAGGGTTTCTAGCAGCTTAAAATACAACGTCTTGCGGATATTTTTAACATTTTTCAAGTTTTTTTTTTCAATTTTCTAAGATTTAGAACGGTTTATAATCTAAATACACTTTAAATTTGTATTCAGCGGATCGAAATACATAAGAATTGTGCTTGGTTTGGATTCATAGATTTTTTAATTACCATTTATCCAATTTACGCTATTTTTTCAATTTACTCGATACTCGCGGGTGTACGGCTTAAACTGACTTAAAATTCGGATTCAATGGGTCGAAATACATGCCGGTAAGATAATTAGTGTCCGATGTACAAACAACTTTTGTGTGTGTGTGTGTGCCGGTGTTAATTTCTAGGGTTTCTAACAGCTTAAAATACAACGTCTTGCGGATATTTTTAACATTTTTCAAGTTTTTTTTTCAATTTTCTAAGATTTAGAACGGTTTATAATCTAAATACACTTTAAATTTGTATTCAGCGGATCGAAATACATAAGAATTGTGCTTGGTTTGGATTCATAGATTTTTTAATTACCATTTATCCAATTTACGCTATTTTTTCAATTTACTCGATACTCGAGGGTGTACGGCTTAAACTGACTTAAAATTCGGATTCAATGGGTAGAAATACATGCCGGAAGATAGGTGGCGTCCGATGTACAAACAACTTTTTTTTTTTTTTTGTGTTTGCGCCGGTGTTAATTTCTAGGGTTTCTATAGCAGCTTAAAATACAACGGCTTGCGGATATATTGATACGATGGCAAAATTATAACACTTTCTAAAACATACTGAGTGCAGCAAAAATTTTACTCCCATACCTCTTATCAATTTCAAGCGTTATAATTATACAATTGATAGATAAATTAATAGATGTTGTGGCCGACTCATGGCTTTTGAATGACATCTGGTATACGACTGCGGCTGACAAATGCAGGTATCGAACATTATTCAAGCGGATTAGCGTAATACCATTTTTCGTGCACATCATTCGCTGAGTTTAGATGATGTGATGGACTATTTAGCGGATCCAAAATTGTCAGGGGCGTGGCGCAAAGGAACGTGCTTCTACCCCAGACAAACTAAATTTACTCTATAAAAAATTGACTTATTTGTCGCAAGAATTTTTTTCTAGATCCGTCGCTGATTGGACATGAAAACTCAGCAGTCAGCACGCATGTTTGCCATCCAAAATACTCCCTTAACCCTTTGAGGCGCAACCCTTTCCCAATGCTGAAAAAAGGGCAGCCGTTGCCGTCGCTGGACTTAACGACCAGCAAGTTGGCGGACGATCGAAACGTTCATCGCGTGCCACAGACCGAGAGACCCTTTTTTGAGGACAGTTGAGCTGGCTGTGCCCGTGCATCAGGTGCAGGTAGATCCGTGCGGTCTCTAGATCTGTGACACGCGATGAACGTTTCGATCGTCCGCCATCTTGCTGGTAGTTAAGTCGAGCGATGGCAACGGCTGCCCTTTTTTCAGCATTGGGCAATCTATCCAGCTGTTCTCGCGTTCTTCCATTTTTCAGCAGATGTCAGTGCTGTTAAAAATAATCGTGACGGGGAATGACGTGCTAAAAAGTAAAGGATTCTCGTGGAGCTAGGTCACCCGCAACTATTTTTATAGAAATCCAATCTATTCTTCGTGACTGGCAACAGTCAAAACGTCAGAGTTGAGTGTTCCCAGAGCGGGATCACTGCGCTTTAAAGGGTTAAATTGATTCAGTTACATTCAAATTGCGGCACTTTCTTAAAAATGCCTCTACAAAAAAGTCATAATCTAACCACACTAAGTGCATTTGTGTGGCGTTGTTGTAAAGAATAAGCTGTTTGCCAAGCTGCTTTATGTTAAGAAATGTGGAAAACCTCTGATCACTCTTAAACTATTTCGTGGATTAAGCTCCATAACAGAACACCAGAATTCTTCACGTTAGGAATCACGCAGTCATCATGGAATGAATATTCTCTAAATATAAGCTTATTAGCAGGGGGGAAAAGCGAAAATATAGATATCAGCTCTTAAGTGTGCTTATAGTAATAGGTTTTTGGCGGCATACATATCCGCTTTAGTATTTTAAATATCTTGAAGATAATACTAATGTTCAATAATCGTTCTCAAAATCCTCGCGTATTTAATTCCATAAAATTCTATCATGTAAATATTTTTTCTTTCTTTTTCAATTATGAAGAAGACTCATCAATTCAAGGAATGAAAAGTTTTAAAATTAAATTTTAAAAATTGGACATTTAAGGGCAGAAACGAACTTTACTGGTGTTTCAATATATACAAATCCAGTAAAAAAATCCAGGCGCTTTGCTGGAAATGATGGGCAGCTGAGTTGTCTTATAGTTTCAAGGAACGTTACCTGGAAATACAAGGAATTTTACTGAAAAACTCAGGATTGATTTAATTTTGGGAATACGGACAATTCTCTACATGAGGGATCTAGGCGAAGGAGGGACACCCACCGTGGGGGACTTTCTAAGGGGTCTTAATCCCGTATTTACGCGAAATTTTGGAGAAAACCACGGGAAACTCCGAATGGCTAGGTCAACGGACGCGACCTTGGTTTAAAACAGGCACCTTCCGTCTCCCAGTTGAGAATGCTATGCACTCGGCCACTTGTCAGGTCGAACAACTCACAAAAGTTACACTGAAATATATTGTTCAGTAAAGTTCCTGGTACTTTCATGTAACGCTCCTTGGTATTCTAGAACACCTCATTCGCCCATTATTTCCAAGTAATGACCCTGGATTTTTTTACAGCGTGGGTCATTTTTAACCCTTTGAGGCGCAACCCTTTCCCAATGCTGAAAAAAGGACAGCCGTTGCCATCGCTCGACTTAACTACCAGCAAGATGGCGGACGATCGAAACGTTCATAGCGTGCCACAGATCTAGAGACCCTTTTTTTGACGGCAGCTGGCTGTGTGCCTTACAGCCAGCAATATTAACACACACAAGCACACAGCCAGCAATTTATGCACAATATTAATATATTGTGCATAAATAAACAATATTATTTTATGCACAAGATAAATAAATAAACAGAACAACAGTCAAACAATAATATCTTATGTAATGTATAAACATATGCAATGTTGTTTCCAATAAAATAATTAGAAAGGGTACGATGAGGTAAAATGAGTAGTGTTATTTCTTTTTGATTAAAAATATGATTTTTAGCCTTTATTTTCAGACATTTGTTATCAATAATTATGCTCATTAAAAAGTTTATTAATTGTGTTTGGAAACAAAATATTAACTTTTACCTTTGAAAACAATTTGTTTGGTGGGGAGGGGGCGAAAGCCCCTCCAAAGAAATTGCTAAAGGGTAACATTCTGCTTTATTACACACTTTGGATAGGTAAGATGAGCTTCTTTAATAAGTTAACCCTTTAATAAGTAAGATTTTTTACACTTGTTTACGATAATATTTTGCTTTGTTGTACATTTTACTGGCAACGAGTATGCTTTTGCTTTAAAAATAAGCCCCTCCCAAAAGTCTTTATATCTATCACTGCTTAACAGTGTATAAAAGTGTTTAAAATGAACTATTTCTGGTATTAGATGTGGAGGAAATAATTGTCAGAGGATTGCAATCAGTGACAGATCCAGCAAAAGGGGTAGGGGGATTCAGTCCCCCCCCCGCCCAAAAAAAGAAACATCCATAATAGGTAACATTTTGCTTCATTTTATGTTTTGTTTAGGTGAAATATTTATTTATACATTATCCCCTCCCCCCAAAAAATTTACTTTCCTTTAGAACAGGGGTGGCGAACTTTTATGGATCAACGTGCCATTATTTCTAAAGAAATGTTTAATGAGGCCATAGACGTGCCGTCAAAAATTTTTGACTTAGTGACCGTTCGATCGTTATATTTCACAGTGAACTTTGTTATTTTTGAATAAAATGCAAGCCGTTTTGATAGATACACTGTTAAAACTATCAGTTCAAC